>JAJIYU010003909.1:0-25536 GCA_030144865.1 Tinospora cordifolia
ACACACACACACACATATATATATATGATGATTAATTCTTTTCATCCATCATTATTTATTTAGTTTCATTCTCCAATTAATACAATTATCGTAAAATCATGTATTTTTATTTATAATTCAATAATTCAAACATAAAAATAATGTCGAACCCGTCGACTCAATGTCCAAAAATACGAGTTGTTACAAAGCTCAAGAATTTTAGAAATGAAACCCTCTGTCTTCGTCATGACAGAGGATTTGGTTTGTTTAGCTACATGGCTCACAAACATAGCCTTTGAGGTACATAACCTTGGGAATACCCCTACCTAAACCTAGTATGGTCAACCTAGGTAAGGTATCCATGCCTACATGTTCAATTCTTTAATGCTATAACCATCCATCACTATCTTCAATAGTTGTCATGCAATTTGACACCTATATTTGCAAATTAATAATATATATCCTTATTGGCAACAAAAGCAATATTACCACTAAAGTGCTTAACTAAACATTAATTTCTATATGTTTTTGAGTCACTATGGCTCTCTAAAATTGTTAATGGACACTTTAACCTCAAACAAAATGTGAACAAAGCCGACATCCACACATAGCATTGCATTCTATTTCTCATTATTTGTATCATTTTCACAAGTTCTATAGCAAATTTTGTTCATCCCTTAGGGCTCTATAATAATATACAGTTTGGGCACTTGGTTTTAAGGGATTTAAGGACAAATGTGAGCATTTTCCTCTCTTGAACCATATTCAACAACTATTTACATAGGGAAATGCCAAACTTTGGACACTTGGTTTAGGCACTTCATGTCATCATTTTGAGTCATTTTTATGGTGTTACAATCTTGAAAAAGCTTCCATGCAAAACAAAAGGGCGAGCGTCTCTCACTACATTGTTTTGCATGGAGGCTTGCACATATACACTCGTATTTATTTTCCTTTTTGCCCTTACAGTCCCAACATCAATTTTCTAATTTATTTTGATTATTATGTCTTATAATTATTTTATTTATGATCCTTGACCGATGTGTTATTATGGTTAACTTAATCAAATTTGACTGTGCTTGATTATTGTTAATCATGATTAATTATGCTTAAAAGTTTTGGGTATTACAATGCCCTATAGTACATTTTCAAAACTAAATTTTCATATCAACTAGTAATCTCCCTAATGATCTAATATGCATGATTAAATATGGAAAATAACAAGAAAAAGGTTGGAAAGTTGTATCTTTATGCTAAACTACTCTAAATAATCTAATCCAAGCCTAATTATGGCTTTTTTTTTCCTAATTGGACGTTTTCATAGGGCTATGGATTTTTTTTTGTTGATTTTCTTAGGAAAATTAGGGTGTATTTAGAGAATGTTTTCTTGGAAATTCTTGTTTGGTTTAATGAAGCAAAACACAAGAAAAATAATGTTTTTCATGAGAGAAAGTGAGATATCCTAGTTAACAAGAAAAGAAGAGAAAAATTTGGGTTTTAATGAGACATGGATATGGGGCGTTAAACTTGGTGATAATTAGTACCCAAGGAATGAATTTTGGGTGATGGATTCAAGATTAAAAACACTAATTTGTGGGTATTTTTTAGTGATAATCAAGAGACCAAAACTACTGATTTTGGGATGAAAAGAAGTGGAGAAGATGATAAGAAAAAGGCTGTCCAATGATTACTTGATTCGTCCATAAAGATGGCTTCTTCAAGGCAAGGTTTGGGCTGATTCTTGGATTTATTTGAGAGACTGAATGGTATGTTGATGGTGTTGGTTTGATGGGCTAAAAAGTGTAGAAGAAAAGGGAAGAAAATGATTTGAAAGATAGGCTGAAGCAAGGTGGCATCAAGGTATAAGAGATGGGTGAAGAAGGCATCTTTAAGAGAGAAACTAATGGAGGATTTACAAGTTCCTTATAAGTCCAAATGTGAAGAAGAGAAGAGAAGAGGAAATCGATTAGAAGGGAAGATGAAGAAACGATTACGTGAAGATGAGGGGAGGTGTGAGATGGAACTACTTTGTTGGTATATTAACAAGACAATTATTGATTAGGTCGATGGATTAAGGAGATTATCTCATATAGTTTAATGTAAAATCTCATCTCCCTAAGCCAATATTATGGCTTAATTCTTTCTCCTAAAGTTCCCACATGGGGTGTCCCTAGAGATTAGGATAAGTAAGACATTATTTTGGTTGGATAGTATTTTGGTTGGACTATTCTTTAGATTAACACAACTGTATGAATTTGATAAGCAATTGTCTAAAGTGGTGTTGCCATGTGTGTATTTCTCATGTCCCATGAGCTTATTTAAGTCAATAGGTGGCATCCACAAGGCTACAAAGTTGGCAAGTTTTTATTGGCATACACATGGGTACATAGACTACCATAGGAGGTCCCATAAGCTTTACAAATGACATTATCTCATTGCCTTGTTATTTATTACATAGATTGCGCTTGATTTAATCTCAACCATCCATATGGTGCCATTGCATTTTAGTACATGTGATGACACATGCTACTTCACAATAAATATTAATCGTTTTATATAATTAACAAGTCACATTTAAAGCCACATGTCACATTTTTAGAGTGCCCTAATTTTGAAACCAGTGTATTTATGTCAACATGCCACTTACATGATCTTCCATCTGCTAGATTTATGTAAAATGATCATTTTACTCTTGTGTGGTAAAATTATCGGTTGACCTCTTGGTGATCATTTTTCACTTGTGAGGTCCAAATAAGTTATCTTGAATTTTTATGTCATCTAAGATTTTTAAAACATATTATTAATTTATGATTTTTTGTGGCATTACACTTGGTGTATCTCCTAATAGCATCCTCTATAACAACCTCAAAATTAACCTCATATAAGTTGAAAGCTTCATGGAAAGTCATTAACTCAACCCCTTCACATTTAATTTCTTTTTGACCTCCTTCAACTTCTTCCCCTAAGCACCTGGAGTGGGGTTGAAGATGGTGTGCTCGTGACGGCCGTTGAGGGGTGTCAATCGGATGGCGCCCAGACCCTACGGGGTTCTGGTTTCAATATTACCCCCTTGAAAGAGTTGGTCAATCTCATTAACATATTGACTGTCACCTAAATGATTTCATGATTACAAACAATACACTTATATATGCTGTCAACTTTGATCTTGATGACTTCATAGCTTCATGCAACACCCTGCCTCCTAGTGACGGATCCTATTTCAAAGGGCATAATTACTAGAATGTCCTCAAAACAATAATAAATAACATGATAAAATTACATGTGAAACATATACATCAAGGCTACCCGAGAGATGGGATGTCACTGTATATCTTTTTCTTTTTCCTTTCTTTATCTGTGTCGCAACTCTATGAGACTTCGTGGTCACAACCACTCACATTGATTCTAAATTTTTATAAAACACTTTGAAATCTTTTTATTGGAATATCCTTCAATATAAAAATCCAAGTTATACAATGACCTTGTAAATTAAATCAAATAAACAACTTTAAAGCTGACAAGGAAAAACTAAGGCTAGCATGCCCGACCACAATGAAATGATGAAAATAGAAAATTAAACTCTAAATAATAAAGAAGACTTTCATTATCTACGTAGCCCTTGATCACTCATTTCCAAAAATTTTAGAAAAGAAGGGGTGAGCTCAAAAAGCCTAATGAATCATCCTAGATATTTAAATCATTATTTTAATCAAATAAACGCACATGACAATCGCTTTTATAGATTAGGTACTTCAAATTGTTGTTTGTTTATTAGTTGACATTAAGATCGAAAGGAATCCACCTCAGTGTTCCACATCTAGGGAGAGAGGTCGATCTAGACACTCAAACCCACCTCATCTATGAAGTGGGGTCAATCCAAACTCCCAGTTCATTAATCAAGGAAGTGGGGTCAATCCAAACTCTCGATTCCAAATCAATCAAGTAAACAAATAACTAGCAAGCAGGGTCTAGGTTGGAACCCTTATGATGATATTGCTTGTTACATCATCACGTTGGTACGTGGTTATCATCTTTATTAATTTGTCTTTAATGGCAAATCATACAATGCCATGTTAAATCAAAAATATAATTCAAGAAAATTACATATACGCATGGTAAACATCATTCAATCTCTATCATAGGCATGTTACTTGATCATTCATATAACATCGTCATGATATCACACACATCATTAAAATCATGCATCAACATTCACTAATCATATGAATCCAACCATAAACATGCATATTCAATTCAAAGCATGTCCCTAAACTAACAAGCATACATGCATAATTTATTTAAATCAAAATAATAACTTAAAACTCAAAAATCACATCCAGCTTACCTTAAAGATGAAGAATCAATTCATTCTTCTTAGTGATTAATGTGTTTCTAATACTTTTAAACTATATTCTAATGACTCTCTAACTAATATGGCATATAGTGTGTAAGGATATCATAGTAGATGAGTCTAAGTATTGACTAGCTTTTGTGTACTATAGTGGAAAGAAAGAGTACCAAAGTAACCATAACTCATAGGTAAGAAATGTAAAGGAAGATAAACGCATTATCGCGATAGGGTACCGTGGTAACCTGAGGGAATTAAAGAAGTAAGTCACAGTACCACAGTAGAGTACCATAGTAACCAATGTGAATCAAAGAAGAATACTCATAGTACCACAGTAACTAAACTAAACAATCACAGTAATCAGAGTGTAATTAAGAAGGGACAATATAGTACCACGATAACCAGAGTGAAGGTTCAAAAGAAAAAGGAGGAAACAAATTTAATACCATGATAATCAACACAAAAAATAGCCTTTCATGCATGTTTTTCTCATTCCTTTTTCTCGTATGTTCATGATCCTAATACCTTAAACTTTATACCACAAACCATGCATTGAGACTAGATAGAATCTTTATACCTTCTTTGATCAGTCAAATCCCTCTAATGCTCCAAAAAGAACTTCTTAACTCCTTCTAGGGTTTTGTATTTTACGATAGAAGTAAGCTAAAAATTTAGAAGTTATTACAAGGGATTCTAATATCAAAAAGATGAAGAACAGAACGTGATCAATCAACTAGGGATTAGTTTTGCCTTGTAGAGCATTTTGAAGAAGGTCCTCTAATCTGAAATCCCACTGTTATGCATTTTCTAGGTTTGTTCTTCACTTGTTACTAGCATTGCTGTGTGGGTCGATGTAACAACCCGGTTCCCAAATCATTCGCAATTGACACAATTGCCTCGTAGTTAGAGACATACATGTGTTTGTCTTGGCTTTCCTCACATTTCTCTATTCAAGAACCAAGATATTATTATTTCACACATTATTGATCTCCTAGTTGGACCGGGTTTCTTTCCACAACACAATTTAGTGTATAAATAAACTGATTTAGAAAATACATAATAAAAACCTTGAGATAATATAATAACTGAAAAGACTCAAATTTAATATCAAAATGATAATAAAGTCGTGAGCCCCATGTTCGAGTTTCAAATGACAAAATAAAAATAATGATATGGTCACCGACATTGACATTCTACGCCCACATGTCTAGACTAAATTTCATAAATAAGAGATATCACTCAAAAGGCTGTATCAGTAGGTCACCTACTACCAAAAAGGAACAATTGGTCTTGCTTGTGAGCATGAACTCCATCAATAGTCACCTGAAAAGCTAGAAGTGGGGTGAGCTCAAAAGCCCAGTGCATCATACACAATACATTTCAAGCATTATCAAAGTCAAAATACAAAACATGCACATACTTGTCAAACATTAGGAGATTCAGACAGTTCAATTGTTTTGGGTTGATGTTAAGATCGAAAAGATTATCCTTGATATCCCCCTATTGGTTTGGGATATCATCCAAAGGTAACTCCCAAGGACTGGTTACCTATTCATGACCCTAACTTGGAAATGAAGTCTAGTATGACTCTTAGTCCCATCTTGCCACTATCATCGACCACGATAGTAATCTTACCACCATCACCTACCATGATAATAGTCTCGACACACAAGTTGGGTTGGGGACACCCACGATGACACTAAACCACCGACCATGATAGTAGTATGATCGCCCTAGTACGAGGTTAGAATTCTTAATCGTCTTTGTTAAATTAGACCACTAGCATGCTCATCAACATTAAGATTCTAGGAAATGAACATACAAAATATTTTGAAAACTATAAATCATGCATATGGCCACACAAGTTATGTTATCCAACATATCATGCATACAACATGCTATACAACATGCTATCAATAATAGAACGTACATGCAATCCATCCAACATGATGGTAATCACATCATAGCATGCTTCTAAGTATGAGATTTATGTAATCAAACAATCATGCATGAAATCAATCAATCATAGCACCCTAGCATGTTTCTAGATAAGAAATCAAACAAAAGAACAATCATGCTCTATATTTTAAAACTAAAATAAATCATAAGAGCAAGGTAAATCTTCACCTTAGTAGTTGGTTTCCCTTGGATCCTTGAATTTGTTGCTCCACTTGTCTCAAGCCTTCAACCTTTAGAGATTTAGACTATTAGCCTTAGGGATTTAGGCATTCCAATACGTTTTAAAATATGATTTAATAACTCTTTATCCAGCACAACCCATAATATATCAAGGATGGTCTACTACAAAGGTCAAAATGTTGGTTTAATTCTGTGTATTTGGGTAGAGAAATGTAGTATTGCGATAACCAGAAGCATACATAAAACATTGGTTGGGTTGGGGGTGGGGCGCAAAACTCAACACATTACCATGATAGTCTATAGGGTTATCATGGTAACCTGAATGTAAAACATGCAATTTCATGGTAACTAGAATGCATAACCCAGGATATGACGCACTACCATGATCTGATCATCACTTTGTACAAGTCTAGAAATCGACACGCTACCGTAGTTGTGACTCTAATTAGTATGGTAACCAAACTGAAATCATGCAATCCATTATGTTTTTCTTCCATCCTTCTCTGTCTCATTATCTTATCATCCTAATATCCTCAATTTACTATCAAAAGATGAGAATTAGACATTAGAATAGGATGGAAACTTTATACCTTTGCGAATTGCCCGAAATAACTCATTGATGAGTTATACTGTCACAACGGCTCCTTGGATCCTTTTGAACGTTTTCAACTTTATTTTAATGGTGAAAAACCAGCATGAGTTCTCAAAGATGGCTAGAGAGTCGATTATCATGAAGGTATGGAAAACAGAAGGAATGCAAGATCATAATAACAGTACATTGCCTTTTATACTGGTTTGCCAAGAATCTATGACAAGAAAGCTCAATTTTGAGTGTTGTTCTCCTTGTTTTCTCTTATGGGATGAGTTAAGAGAGAAGAGAAAAAAGAGAAAAATTGACTCGAAGTGAAGAAAATGAGAGACTCATTACTTCTTTATAATCAGGCATCGGTTTTAAAGTAAGGATAGGTTTAGGATTGTTTCTGAGATATGATTAGGTTGATATAGGACTTACTTGATATATCCTCATCCTAATCATATTTCTTATCCATATATATCAATTTAGCGTGGCAAAATGTGATTAGCTTTGTTCAAGTCACGTGTATTACAAGAGAAACCACAATTTTCACGCAAGCAATGCACTACTGCTGTAGTAAATCCATTATCGCGGTAATCAAATTTTTTTCAAGCTGTTACAATCTTACCCCCTTAATTTAAATTTCATCCTCAAAATTTGAAATAGTTTACCTAGATCGGTCGCTATCCATAGCAATGCTAAACATGTATTTTTGGTGAATAGGTGGGGATATTTGCATTGCATTTTACTTTCTAACCCCTTTATTGCTTCCTCGGCACCATGATGCCTCTAAAGGACCTTAACTATCGAAAAGTCCTTGATTCTTAGACTCTGAACCTTGTGATCCAATATACTGATTACAGATTCCTTGTATGTGGCATCATCTTGTACATGTATTTCCTCCTAGTGAATGATATCAAAGGGGTTTGGCACGTACTTCAGCAACAAAGATATGTCAAACACGTTATGTATTGAGGACTTTTGATTAGGTAGGTTCAACTCATATGCAAATGCTCCTATCTATCTTGTAATCTCGAACGACCTGACAAATATTGGTGATAGCTTCCTTTTTGCTTGAATCTTCTGATGCCCTTCTGAGAACTAACTCTTAGGAACACTTTGTCACCTTCCTGGAGGTCAAGGGGTCTCCTTTGTATATTATACCAGCATAACTCTTTTGTTTGCTCTGAGCTATCACTAATCTTTTCTAAATCAATTTGACTTGCTTGTTCCTTTCCCCTATCAAAACAGGTCTTGTAAGCACTTGATCCTCCAACTCTACTCGACATGATGATAATCAACAAAGTCTGTCATACAAAGCCTTATAGGATGTCATTTGAATACTTGCCTAATAAATATTGTTATAGGCAAACTCAACTAGATGCAAGTGCTTACTCTAGTTTTCCTTGAAATCAAGAATACATGTTCTCATCATATCTTTCAAGATCTATATAACATTCTCTGACTATCCATCTGTCTATGGGTGTAATGTTGTACTTATCGTCAATTTAATAGCCAACTATTTTTGCAAACTCTACCAAAATTGATATATGAACCTCACATCTTGATCTGATACTATAGTATGGGGCACTTCATGAAATCTCACAATTTTTTTAACATACAGTTCCCCAATTTGCTAACCGAGTCAGTGGATTTGATTGGTAAAAAGTGAGCTACATTTGTGAGATGATCTACTATAACCCACATGGTGTCTTCCCTTTCTAATTCTTAAGAAATCGACTAACAAAATCCATCATGATGTTGTCCCATTTCCATTTTGGTATGGGAAGAGGTCAAAGTAGACTTGTGGGTCTTTTATATTTAGCTTTTACTTGTTGACAAGTCAAACAATTAAAGACATATGTGGCGACGTCTTTCTTCATTCTTTTCCACCAATAAACCTTACAAAAATTCTAGTACATCTTACCACCTCTAGGATGCATAGTATACCACATTTGCCTTTCTTGGATGATAGTGAAGTTTAAAGTCATAATGTTTCAAGAATTCTATCCATCTTCTTTGTCTGAGGTTCAATTGCTTTTGGGTGTATATGTATTTCAGACTTTTATGATCTGTTTACAAGTCAAATCTCTCTCCATATAGATAATATCTCCAAATCTTCAAGGCAAAAACAATTGCTACTAGCTCTAAGTAGTGAGTTGGATAGTTCTGCTCATATACCTTTAGTTGTCCTGAGGAATATGCGACAACCTTACCATCTTGCATCCGTGCAGCTCCTAACTCATTCGTCGATGCATCAACATAGAGTGTATAACCCACTCCACATGTTAGGATAATTAATATTGGGGCATAAGTTACCCTCTTCTTCAACTCTTGGAAAGCAAACTCACATTTGTCATCTCAAATAAACTTGATTCCCTTCCAAGTTATCTTTATCATAGGATCCGCTATCTTGGAGAAGTTCTGAATAAATCGTTTATTGTATCCCCCCTAGGAAACTTCGAATCTTTGTGGGTGTTCTTGGTTGTTTCTAGTTCATAACCACTTCTACCTTCTCTAGATCAATGGTTATGCCTTTTGTGGATACTACATAACCAAAAATTTTCACCATCTTCATCCAAAAGTCACATTTACTAAATTTAGCAAACAATTGATGGTCTCTAAGAGTCTCTAGAAAAATTTACAAGTGCCTTACATGCTCCTCCTTTGATTTTGAGTAGATGAAAATGTCATCCACAAAGACCACTACGAATTGATTTAAGTAAGGTATGAAAACCAGTTCATCAAATCCATAAAAGTTGCAAGAGCATTAGTTAGACCAAAAGGCATTGCAATAAACTCAAAGTAACCATATCTCGTTTTGAATGTTTTCTTTGAGATGTCCGACTCTCAGATTCACAGCTGGTGAATTCTTGACAGTAACATTGATCAAATAGGTCATTAATTCTAGGTAATGGATACTTATTCTTCACAGTAACATTATTTACCTTTTGGTAGTCAATACATAATCTCATAGATCCATCTTTCTTCTTTACAAATAACACTCGAGTTCTCCAAGGTGATTCACTTAGACGAATGTTCCCTTTCTTTTGAAGTTCGTCTAATTGTGTCTTTAACTCCTTTAGTTCAACTAGTGCCATCCTATAGGGTGGAATAGCTATAGGATCAGTTCCTGGATAAACCTTGATGTTGAACTTTACCTCTCTTCTTGGTGGTAGTCTTGGTGGGTCATCTAAAAATATGTCAGCATAGTCTCTCACTACCATAATATCTTGTTTTCCAAAATGAATGTCCTACATATCTTCATCTGTCAGCTTTCAAAAATCTTCCCCTTGGCTCGTCGTATATAACATTACCACCACTGGGTTTCTTAAGAGTTTATGGATTTCCCATAGTTCTTTAACAACTCACCAGATGGTAAAGTCAATGTGACTCTTTGCCTCAAGCAGTCAATCTGAGCTTGGTACTGGGTCAACCAATTCATGCCCAATATTATATCATATCCTTGAAAATATAATACTCTAAGGTATGCAGTTATTAATTTGTCCCCAAATCTTAGCTCACATGTACAAATTTTTTGGACAATTATTGTAGTTCCTGTGGGAGTAGATTCATACAATGGTTCTGGTGGTGTAAAAGTCACTAATTGTAATCTTTTAACTAAGTCTTCCATCACAAACGACTTAGTAGCACCTGAATCAAATAATATTTTCTCAACAACATTAAATACTAAGAATGTACCTTCGATAGCTTGTGCTAGGTCCACCTATAACATACATTCGGGCTTAGTTTTGTCCCTTGTTCTGATTCTGTCGACCCTGCTATTGCCGCTATGGCTAAGCTTGCTGCTGCTAACCATAACCACCCTAATTCCTCCCCTAACCACTATTCTGTGCTTGGTTCTGCCTATGTGGTTCTTGGCTGTGGCAATCCCTAGCAATATGCCCCCTTTGACCACAATTGAAGTATGCTCCCTCTTTCCAAGCCAACTGTACATCCACTTTGGTCTGATTCTGCTGTTTCTAGGATTAATTCTTATTTCCCTATGTCCCATTCTGTTGCTGATTATTGGCATTCTTATTCTATTTCTTCCGATTTCCTTGGTAATCTTTGTTATTACCCGACCTCTTGTTTATGTTCTTTAACTTCTACTCGAAGTTGGTTATCTTTCCACTAAGAGTGCCTTCTCAGCAACAACTCTGTATGTCTTGAGACTCATAGGCACCACTTTCCTTTCAGATCTCTATCTTCAGACCCTCAGCAAATTGGTTAGCCTTTACGTGCTCTTCCTTGATCAACTCAGGTGTAAACTTGGCCAACTTAGTAAACTTGGTTTCATATTTAGCTATAGTTATATCCCTCTAGGTCAATATGATGAATTTTGATTGCATTTGTCTTAGCGTTGCTCTGGAAAGAATTTCTTAGAAAATACTTACTTAAATTTCTTTTAACTTATTTGTTTAAGATTGGTGTTTGGATCTACCTTCAGCATCCCTCACCAACTCCTAATTGGTCCCTTGAACTGATGGGTGGCAAGTGCGACTCTCCAAGGACCAGTTGCCCCAAACATTGAGATGCTCATCAAGCTCTTGATACCAGTGATTAGTTATCATGGATTCAGATTTTCCATCAAATGCGGATGGATGAAGTTTCTACAATTCCATCAGCATGGCCTTTTGTTCCTTATCCTCAATGTCATCCTATGCCCTCTGACAAGCTGGAGCTTCAGGTTAGGGTGCTGGCTGCTACACTAGAATCCACTCCTACTGGACTTGTATCTACGATTGTGGTGCCACCTATGGTTGCATTGGGGCAATGCTTGCATAATCTGCTCAATAAACCTAAAATGTCACACTAGCATAGAGAAACTTTTAAGCTTTAATCTATGCCTCCAAGTTCGAATGTTTTATACCACCCTTACCTGGCTATATAGATTTTCACTTAGAAATCTCACTACACGCGTACAATTTCGTAGATGTTCCGATGAGTAAGGCCTCTCAAGCCCCACTATACTCAACGGTCCTATACTAGTTAAGCATAGGGAAACAAGCTCTTCCCTGGTCACCAACCATCCACCAAACATGGTCTGTTAATCTCTGAGTCTAGGATTCCTTCATTTCTCGAATTCCCGTACGTCTCATACCACGTAGAAACCAAGGATATAGGATTTTCTTGATCTCTTGTCTTGACCAATCAATTGTTCTATTATCACATATGTTTTGTCTCTAACCTATGTCCAAAAATCTTTTAATTTTATTTGATCCATTGTGATAGCTCGGCAACAATCTAATCCATACCTATGGTCTTCTTCTGGACCTAAGTACTCAACACTTGGTTGAAGTGTTCCTTCTTTGAACCCACAACCTTTATCAATATTCAATAACAAATACCTTAGACCTACGGCTTAATTGCTGAGGTCCTATACACATCATCTAGGCTTGGAGGTCTCTCTATTGGACCTATAGTCTAAGCCTAGTCTGTCGAAGTCTTGACCCTTAACCTAGTAACCTACCGACTGAGCTCTGGTATCACCTTTGTAACACCTTGGTTCCCAAATCATTCACAATTGACATGGTTGTCTCATAGTTAGAGATATATATGCATTCGTCTTTGCTTTTATTATATTTCTCTATTTATGAATCAGGATGTTACTATTTCACACATTGTTGATCTCTTGGTTGCACCAGGTTTCTTTCCATAGCACAATGGAGTGTACAAATAAATTGATTCAGAAACTACATAACAAAAACCTTGATATAATATAATAATTGACAAAGACTTGAATGTAATATCAAAATGATAACAAAGCTGTCACCCCCATTATGGAGTTTCAAAAGAAAAAATAAAAACAACAATATAGTCATCGAAACTAACACTCTAAAACCACATGCCTAGACTAAATGTCATAAATAATAGACATAGCTTGAAAGGCCCTATCAGTAGGTCATCTACTACAAAAAAACAACAACTGCTACTGCTTGTGAGCATTAACTCCATCAACAGTCACCTAAAAAGTTAAAAGTGGTGTGAGTTTAAGAGCCCAGTGGATTATAGACAACACATCTCAAGCATTACAAAAGCCAAAATACAGAACATGCACACACTTGTCAAACATCAAACAATTCAAACAGTTCAATTATTTTTGGTTGATGTTAAGACCGAAAGGATTATCCTCGGTATTTTCCTACTAGTCTGGGATATCATCAAGAGGTAATGTCCAAGGGCCATTTACCTATTTAGGACCCTAACTTGGAAATGAAGTCCACTAAGATTCTTAGTCCCATCTTATCACTATCAATGACCATGATAGTAATCTTATCACTATCACCAGCCAAGATCGTAGTCTCAACACACAAACTGGGTTGGAGACACCCACGATGACACAAATCACCAACCATGATAGTAGTATCATCGCCCTGGTACGTGGTTAGAATTTTTAATCATCTTTGTTAAGTTAGACCACTAGCATGCTCATCAACATTAGGATTCCAAGATATGAACATACAAAATATTTTGAAAACCATTAATCATGCATATGACCACACAAGTCATGCTATCCAACATATTGTGCATACAACATTCTATCAATAATAGAACATACATGTAATCCATCCAACATGATGATAATCACATCGTAGCATGCTTCTAAGTATGAGATTTACGTAATCAAACAATAATACATGAAATCAATTAATCATAGCACCCTAGCATATTTCTACACAAGAAATCAAATAAAAGAACAATCATGCTCTACATTTTAAAACTAAAATCATATGTAAGAGCAGGGTAATCATTTCCACCTTAGTAGTTGATTTCCCTTAGATCCTTGTGTTTGTTGCTCCACTTGTGTCAAGCCTTCAACCTTTAGAGATTTAGACTATTAGTCTTCGGGATTTAGGCATTCTAATAAATTTTAAAATATTATTTAATGATTATTTATCCAACACAACCCATAGTATATCAAGGATGGTCTATTAGAAAAGGTCAAAATGTTGGTCTAATTTTGTGTACCGTAGTAGAGAAAGGTAATACTGCAGTAACTAGAAGCATACATAAAACATAGGGGGACAAAACTCATTGCATTATTGTGGTAGTCTATAGGGTTATCACGGTAACTAGAATGTAAAACATAGAGGATATAGTATCTCAGTACCCATATGCGATAATCCCTAGCATTGTTGTGGTAAATAGAGTGATCATCACTTTGTAGGGATCTAAAAATAGACATGGTACTGCGATAGTGACTCTAATTACTGCAATAACCATATTGAAATCATCAATCCATGATGTTTTTCTTCCATCTTTCTCTTTCTCATGATCTTATCATCCTAACATCTTCAATTTACTATCAAAGGACGAGAATTAGACATTAGAATATGATAAAAACTTTATACCTTAACAAATTGTCCAATATAACTTGTTGATGATTTACATTGTAATGACGACTCCTTGGATCCTTTTGAACATTTTCAACTTTGTTTTAATAGTGGAAACCTAGCATGACTTCTTAGAGATGGCTAGAGAGTTGATTCTCATGAAGGTAGGAAAAAAAAAGGAACCCAAGATTATAAAAATAGTATGGTACCTTGTATACTAGTTTGCCAAGAATGTATGACAAGAAAGCTCAATTTAGAGTGTTGTTCTCCTTGTTTTCTCTCGTGGGACGAGTTGAGAGAAAAGAGAAAAGTCGACTAGAAATGAAGAAAATGAGAGATTCATCACTTCTTTACAGTGGGGCACTAGTTTTAGAGTTAGGATAGGTTTAGGACTGTTGGTGAGATAAGATTCAGTTTATCTAGGACTTCCTTGATATTATCTCCCATATGTCCTCATCCTAACCATATTTCTTCATCCATATATATCAATTTAGCATGGAAAAACAGTGGGTTATCAGCTTCGTTCGAGTCACGTGCATTACAAGAGAAACCACGATTTTCGTGCAGGTAATGTACTAACGTGGTAGTGAGTCCATTACCATGGTAATCAATTATTTTTTTTTCAAGCTATTACAATTGGCTAGGGAACAAAAGAAGGACAGGAAGAAAGCTAGGAGAAGAAAGAAGTGGTTGCATGAGAATAAGAATAAAGGGTGCCCATTCAGGGTTTTTCAAAAATTACGGTTAGTTTGGATAGGTTTAGGTATCCTTGGTATTGTTTCCTTCATAGAGTTCTTTCCCAATTCAATGTCCTTCTATTTTGATCTTTTCTTGGGCGTAAGGTTTTAGTATGTGATGACTTAGACTAAGCTCACACCTTTGAAAACTTTACATAATCGTTTTTGCACATGTTTCATGTATTACTACTATAGTGGAATGTAGTACCACAATAACTAGAACATAGTGTATTTGTTGGTTCCATTGGATCTTTTACGCATTATTGCAATAGTGACTAGTAATACCATGGTAACCAGACAACAGCAGTACATATTTGCTACGCATCATTTCAAGTTTAATAATCCTTTTATACATTAAGTTGTACATCTTTTACACTATTATTTTTATGGTTTATTTAATTACTTATTTTATTTTATGTTTATTCAATCTAATTATTACATAAAATCTTGGCGTATTACACTTCATTATAGTATCTATTGGTAGAAATCAAGAAGGTCAAAGTCAAAAAGCTAAAAGCTATGACAAGTCAAAACAGCACTACATCAAAAGCAACCAACACTTCAAGATAGTATATCTTATGCGTTTGCTTAGGTTCTTGGCATTATAGAGAACTTACTGGAGTTGTCAGCTACATGTTCATGCATTCTATGCATTATTGTATTTGTTGAATGTTCAATTGGTACTAAATCTTTTCAAGTTATTCTTGGGCATTCACTTGTATGAGTTTTAATGTTAGGATAGTTGCAATAAAATATTTTTAAACTTTTTTTTTCAAAAAATTCATTTTTTTTTTTTGCAAGTCATCATAAAATGATAAACAAGTAAGTTTTGACTTATTTAAATGACTTTTATATAAAAAAAAAAACATTTTTAATTTGATCATAACCAAGGTTATGTTAGATTTACACTGAACATGATTAAAACTCAATAATAAAAATGAAATGCAATAATAATCAAAGTAAAAATAAATAAATCAAAACTGACACAAAACCTTGTGATTGGTAATGTCCTAAAACAGAATTTTGTCCCCTTGATGAGTGCTTGAAGACTAACAGGATTTGTCTCCCATGATAAAACTGTTTAAATCAAATCAAAACACTTCAATCTTAATTTCTAGCAAATTGGAACTTGCAAATTTATGAAAATTTTCTTTTAATCACATAAACATATCTATAATGTAAAATAAAACTCTTATTTATAAAAAAAACAAAAGGTGTAATCTAAAAAGACACTATTTTTCACACAGCCCCCCATTATTTAACTGTTAAAAACTATCTTAAGATAGTTAACAGTGGTTGGAAATCGAAATAATTAATTTAATTCAAAACTTAAAAACA
Source organism: Tinospora cordifolia (assembly GCA_030144865.1). Classification (NCBI taxonomy): domain Eukaryota; kingdom Viridiplantae; phylum Streptophyta; class Magnoliopsida; order Ranunculales; family Menispermaceae; genus Tinospora; species Tinospora cordifolia. The sequence continues at coordinate 16,453 of JAJIYU010003909.1, forward strand.
TAGGCTGCTTGTGTCAAAGGCCAAGGCCCTTGTTTTTTATTCATTTATATAATTATATTTTAATTATCCATGGGCCCACTATCCCTATTTTTTCCATCCAAGGAAACCTCTTCTTAGTTTTCCTCTATTTTCAATACATTTTTTCTATTTTTCCTATGTAGGACTATTCTTTTGTTCTTATTCAAACACATTTCTATCAGGTTAAATGATCAAAGGTTGCATAACACATATTTTCAAAGTGTATTTCTAATGAAATTAGTTCGCTTGTTTGCAAAATCATATTTTATAACTTAATGCATTTTTTGGACGATATGAAACACACATCATATGATGATCTTCATGAAATTTATCACTGACAATAAGAAGCACACTAAATATTAGTTAAGTGTACTCTGTCTTGCTTCTAGAGTTGTGTGAAATATTCCAAAGTAAATGAAACGTGCTTCATGCTCATTTACTAAGATCATGATTCACATAACGTTCCATGAAGCATGCTTTAGCAATTTTGAAACCATTCTCTCTTGAAATTTAATTAAAACAAGCTTCATTAATGAAGCATGTTCCATTCTAAAAATGTGCAGAGGTTACTAAGTATGAATCCAATTCATACTGGAAATCCTTGTATATGAAATGTGCTCCCTTTATGGAATGCATTCCACTACGCAATTACTGATGCATAGGTCTAGTGCTTCAACCAATTTTATATACAAAATATTGAAAGATGTATATAACTTCCCCCTTAGACCCACCTTCTAACATTGAGTAATATGAAAATCCATCCTACTTCATTAATTGGCCACTCTGACACAAAATGAGCCACTTGAAATAGGTCCATTGCTCTGGCTAATAATATGATTAATCCAATGTGGATATGTAAGCCTGACGTAGTTTATCAGAAGTAGTTTATTAGACAAATTGATATGTCAGGCATTATAAACCAACCAAGCAAAATTAGTCATTTCTTAGTTACTACCAATTAAAGATAAAGATCCATTAAAGAGAGATTCTGTGGAGTAGAACTTTTGTTAGAGAAAATAAGGTTTTTATGAGGCTAATCCTTGAGAGTTTTGGAAATATGTTTTTAAAGAGGTTTTGTGCATAAATTTATGCAAGTTTTCTTAAAAAGTTTTGAAAATTATTCTTGCAATATTTTCCTCCATACTTTAAAAAATTAAACGAGCTTTATTTCTACCTTTCTTTGATTAGAACCTATTTAAAATATTTGGTTTTCTTATGCTGAAAATATCTATTGAGCTTTAGTTTTTTCAAACATTGAGTTTGAATTTTAATATATTATGTGCTTCAATCTTTCCATGTTTGGCAAAGTGATTTTGAGAGATTTAAAGAGTATTGGTTTAAAGCTTGAATTTAATATTCTTGCAAATCAATTACTCAAGAGTATAAGATCCTTAGCTTGAGCTTAATCCAATATTGTTAAGATAAACTCTCTTGTGAGATTTAGACATCATTGCCTTGTTTGATTGAATGAGCTTCATTTCATATCGTTGGTACAACTAAAAATACACTTCCTTTTGTCTTACACTTCATATCATATTGAGCTAAGCATCAATATGAAGTACTTATTAAATCTTGTATGCTCCATTCTATATTTTTTGTAAGATTGAATATGAAACTTGGTTAGGATTATTAATTGGTGGGAGATTTTTTTTTTAATATAAAGGCTTCCAAGACCATTAATGGCATTGAGTTTATACTTGTAATATGTGTTTGTGTAAAGGTTCACCTCTACACTTAGAAAAGGGTGGGTTTTGTTTCTTAAACATAATAAAAAAAATGCAGTTTACAATCTAATCCACACTTAACTAAATGGATCAAGTAGTAAATTGAAAAAATCATAATCGAAGTTTCAATTAGGTAGAGGAGTAAACATTTGGGAATGAACCTCTATCAATTATCGTGCCCTATTCATTTGCACTCATGTTTATGTTTCTATGTTTCACATCTACTTATCTTATTGTATAGTCCAAGTTAGGTTTGTCATGATTAAAACACTCATTAGGCCCAATTTCCCCTTATTGGACACATATTTGGGCCATCGAGGCCTTCATAAAAAGGGTTGTTCCTCCAAGAACAATGTTGAACCTTAGCATGTTGTATTAAAAGAACAATTTCTGTAGAACTAAAAGAATAAGAGCTAGCTTTGCAATAGTGAAATACAAAGCAAAGCAAATCAAGTAGATTATAGACACATAATGAAGCAACAGATGAATGACAACGTCAATATCTCGATCTCAAACTCCATTGCTTAAAAGGAGATGTTCAAAACCTTATTTGTGGAACTCTTCTCTGTAATACCCCGCCTCCCCCAGGTTGCAATTCTAGAGGGCTCAATTACCATAATACCCTCGAACCCATAATTTGGCACATTAACGTCACGTGCAAAATATAATATCAACATCACAGCCACTCAGGAGATGGAACATCACTTTGTCTCTTTCTTTCTATTTCATTTCCTATCCCAACTCCATGAGATTTCCTAGTCATAATAACTCATATAGATTTCATAAAAATACTTTGAAACCTTTTGACAAAATAAATCAATATCATTATTTGAAAATCAATTTCATTATTCAACAAGTATAAAGACCTTTGAATTTATTAAAACGAAATAAATTTAAAATTGACAAAGGAAAAGTGGGTCTAACATGCCCGACTGAAACAAAACTATGAAATTAAAAAGGTAACTTCTTAAAAGAAATAGCTAGGGTAAAACCCCACTTATTCATGCAATCACTGTTCACTGGTTTCCTGAACTGTTAGAAAAGAAGAGGTGAGCTCAAAGAGCCTAATGGATCATCCCAAATATTTAAATCATTATTTCAATCAAATATAGCATACATTTCAAACACTTTCACAGATTATGTGATTCGAACAATAACTTGTTTATCAGTTGACGTTAAGACCAAAAGGAATCCACCTCAGTATTCCAGATTTGGTTAGTGACATCAATCCAAACACTCAAACCCTTCTTCGTGAAGTGGGTTTAATCCAAACGCCTAGTTCACCAATTGACGAAGTGGGATCAATCCACGCCCAATTCACCAATCGAGGAAGTGGGTCAATCCAAACGCCTAGTTCTAAATTATGAAATTCAATATCTGACAAGTTGGGGTCGAGTTGGAATACTCATGATGAAATTCATCACCGCACTGATACATGGTTATCATTTTTATTAATCTTTCTTTAATGGCCACACATACCATAGCATATCGAATCATATATAAAACAAGAGAATAGCATGTGAGCGTAGTAAACATCATCCTATCTTTATCATGGGCATGTTGTTTGATCATAGCATAAATCATGTTATCACACATATCGTTGAAAACATGCATCATCATTCATATAACTCTAAGCATGCATATCATGTATGTTCAAGCATATTCTTAAACTAACAAGCATTGATGCACACTTTATTTAAATCAAAATAATAAGTTAAAACTTAGAAATCATCTCCACATCGTGCACAGTTCCTCCTAATCCTAGTGTTGTTGTCCCGAGCCTTCTTGCGTCTTCAACCTTAAAGATTAGGATTTAGGGCTCGTTTGATGCACAGGATGGGATAGGATTATTTTGGTGGGATAGGATAGGATGAGATAGGATGGGATATAAAAAATTTTAAAAATATTTTTTTAAAAATAAAAGTAAAAAAAAATTGGTGGGATTGAATTATCCCACCAACATAAGATAAATGATGTGGGCCTAGATAAATTTTTATCCTATCCTATGTAGCGCCAAACACCAGATTAGGACAATTTTTTGTCCTATCTTATTCCAATCTTGTGTAACAAACAGGACCTTAATGGATTATTCGTAGTGATTCATGTGTTTCTAATCCTTCTAAACAATAGTCTAATGATCCCTTATCTTATATCGCATGTAATGTGCAAGGATATCATCCTAGATGAGCCTAAGTATAGTCTTGCTTCCATGTAACACAGTAGAAGAAGGATTATTGTAGTAATAAGAACACACAAGTGAGAAACATGAAGTGCAGTTGAACTACCGCAGTAGGTTACCATGATAACTAGTGGGATTCACAAATGTTTAAATACATTATCATGATAGAGTATCGTCGTAACCAGTGGGTATTATAAGAAGGTAGATAGAGAAATAGTTCAGAAACAGACGAAAACAAAAACATTACTATGATAACCATGATTAGTATCGTGATAATTAGTATGAAAAGTGGATTTATGTGTATGTTTCTCCCATCCCTTGTTCTCCTATGACCTTGACACCCTAATACCTCAAATTCTAGACCATGAACCATGCATTGGGACTTAGATAGGATCATTATGCCTTCTTTGATATGTTAAATCCTCTGGTTGCTCCAAAAGAAGGTCCAAAAGTCAACTCTTGCCATTGCTATGCAGTATTTTAGATTTTCTTTCTTCCTACTACTATGGTTGTTGTAGGGGATAGCTAGGAAATGAAAGGGTGCCAAGAAGGCGTCTAACAAGACGAGAAGAGAACTTGTGCTTGCTTGAGTGATGAGAATGAGATGTTCATGCTAGGTTTATAGAGATGTAATACTCAAGAAAATTATAAACTCTAAAAAAAATCTCGCAAGACTATCGTAGTACCTAAATAATTACCGCGATAGTGCGGCGAGAAAATGGAAAAAAAAGTAATTTGCATGGGTACCACAGTACTGACTCAAGTTACAACGATATTGCAATTGACTTTCGTGATTTTGGGCATTGACGTAGTACTGTAGCAGCAAGAACAAGATATTGCAGTACCAAGAACGAGATACCGTGGTACCGAGAACAAGATACTGTGGTACTACAATTAGAAAAACTCAAGATTTTAGGTGAAAACGTGATATCGCGGTGCTAGAACGGGATACTGCAATTAAAAACAGTCTCAACATCACGGTATTATAATTAAAACCCAGAAATGGAAGGTCTCTAATGGTCACGATACTGAGTTGTCTTTATATAGCTCTCTTGCGCAGGAGAAAACCTAATCCTATCATTTGCATTCATGATCATGCAACCTTCCCTCAAAAACCCTAACAGCCGCCAATGACCTACTCCTTCTCACTCCACACGCATTCCACATCGATTCTAGTTCATTTTACCTTGTTCTAACTATTTTTCAATTGAAGTGTAAAAGAGAACCACGTGCTTGGAAGAAATATCACTTTTACGACTTTGAGAATAGGTGTAGACAAGGTAAATATCAATTCTCATATAGAACACTCATTTTTAATCATAGTCGCATATCTTCTAAGTGCATACACATTATTTTTGGCATAACAGATCAGTTAAACTATTGAAAATGCATCTATTGAGGCAAACAGAGAAGGAATGCGTACAACAAGCTATAATACACCTTCCATTCGATTATGATACGTGTTTAGAGTCTAATATTAGCATTGCAAATGAGAGAATTGGAAGAAAACGCATGAACGATGCAATTTTTTAAGAAACGCATGACTACCGTAGTAGTGCGATCAACCCTCTCGGGTGCCAATATTCGACTGTTACAACTTATTTGCACTCTTTATACACTATTATGATTAGAAAATCATTAGATTGCGAAGTTAGGGTGTTGAAAACACTCCAAATGCTAAAAACTAATTCTTACTCTTTAAAGGTTGAGGATTCAAGGTCAATAAAGAATGAAACAAGAGCCTAAGGGAATGCATTAGAAAGGTGGATATGATTATCTTGCTCTCTAGTCCAATTTAAGTTTTAAATGTTAAACATGATATATGTTTACTTTATTCTCAATCTCTAAAAGCATGCTAGGGTACGTTTTGACATTAATTGGATTTTATGAGCTCCTATGTTAGTGTGAGTGGTGTATATCATAATGTAGGTATCCATGTTGGTTGTTTACATGTTTTCATAATATGAGATATGAAATAATTAACATGTTTGATTTATTTAAATAATTTTACATGTTTATTTTTCATGCTTAATATGATGCGATGAATGATTGTATAATCTTAATTAAAGTTAAATTAAGATTTAAACCACGTACCAGTGCAGTGTGCCACGAGAGATCACTATGGGTGTTCTTGCCGATGGAATGACGGGTTAATTCTCTATGATAGAATGATGAGTGTGACCCTAGTTCTTTGGTAATGGAGCAGTGGGTGTGCCCCTAGTTCCATGGTTGGGTAATGGGTGTGCACCTCATCCAATTGGAATCTAGCACATAATGCATTTTTCTTGTCTCCTTTGGTATGATAATAATGAGAAAGCACCGGGGTTAAGTGTAACACCCCAAAATCTCACGAATGCGTACATGTCACGATTAAAAAAAATGAAAATTTGATGTTTGTAGAAAAATGACAATTCAAAATAAATTAACAAAAAAAGTAAAATAAATAATAGTCTTTACAATAAAAAAAAATAAAATAACAATAATAGATTTTAGAATTTATAAGGTTTTAGAAAAAAAAATACGAGGTTCACGGAAAATATATATATAAGGACTTTTACAATACGTAAAAAAAAATATAAGATTCGTGAAAAAGAAATAAACGAGTTAAAAACTATCTTTTAATTAAATATATACATAAAATTATGGTTTGAAAAAAAAATATATGAGTTGATGGAAATATTGGTGGATTAAAAATCAAATGTTGATTTGAAAAATAAAAATTAAATATTGGTTGATTGGAAAAAATAAATAAAACATTAGTCGATGGAAATTGAAATGTTAGTGGATTAAAATCTAAGATGTGTTTGAGAACTAAAATCGAACATTGATTGATTGTTTAAGAAAAATTATCATACGCTCTAATTTTGATCGAAAAAAAGGAGAAAACCAGAAAAATCTAGAAACAAGAAGAACAATGAAGAAGGGGATCGATGTTTGATTTGGATGAACGAAGAACAAACCAAAATTTTCTAGTTTTGTTGCGGGCTGAACGACAGAAAGAAGAAAGAAAAAACAAATCTGATTTTTCTTGGTTTGGGGTTTTCGTGTTGAATGATTTCGCATGAACGAAAATGAAGAACGTGATTGGGGCAAAGACTAATTTGGAGTTGGATGTGTGTTTGGACCGTGACAAGGAAGACGAAGAAGACGAAACGAGAAAAATTGAAAGATGAAGAAAAACCAATAGTTGAAGATGTGTGTTGCAGCTGCCATGTTCAAATGAAGAGGAAAGGTGATCCAGGTTGTTGGTTTGGGCATGAAGAACAGAGGAAAACAGAAGAATGAAAGAAGAAGAAGAAAACAATCTAGATCTAAAATTTTAGATCTGGAAATTTCAAATTTGAAAAATTTTGTTGAAGCTGGTGCGATTTTGGTGTTCTAGGGCATCGATTAAGGCTTCTGCTGGTTTTTGTTTGGGCGAACTGAACGAAGAAGGAGCTGTTGTTGCTATGGTGTTTGGACAAGAAGAAGAACAAAGCCACGTACTACCACAACTTGAGCGTGAAGAACGTTGCTGTAAGTGTGCGTGATGTTTGGATGAACAAAGAACGAAGAAGATGATAGCCAGCAATGGCTAGTTGTGTGTGTTTGACAACAAACAAGATGGAAAGAAGAGCAAACCATGGCTGCTACGTCTTCATGGTGGTCGTGTGTGCTACTATTGGTCCATGAAAGAAGAAGTAATAGAAGACAACAAAGAGGAAACTTGCTGGTGTGTTGCTGGTTTCGTGAAGAAGAAGAACGCAGCAAGTTGTTGTTGCTGTGTTCTGTTGTCTGTGAAAAGAAAAAGAAAAAATGTGATGTTTTAGTTTGGATTCAACCACCATTAGAGTATATCCATGGTTTGCGATTTCATGAGTTGTGAAGGGGTATTCGAGGGTTTTGATGGTCAAAACTATTTCGAGCAAGGTGAACAAGTTTTCTCACAATTGGATTGTGAATTTTTGCATTTCAGTTGCGCGTATATTTATGTTGGATGCGTATTATCGGGACCCCTTCCCAAGGGTGAAGGACGAACCAACCGGCACAATGTCCCAACAACCCGCCCGCAAGCCAAACTTGCCAAGAAACTGTTAAGCCTCATCTTTCAACACCACACCACACACTATCAGAGTAATCATAGGGTATGCAGAAGAAATTTAACACAAAGAACACTAATAAAAAATGATATTTGTCAAAATGGGTAATTAAAACATGTGTAGCAATGGGAGTGACTAATCCATTATATACAAGCTTTCTTCACCCCTATACATAGTTTCTAACCCTCAAACAAAAAAGGTGCGAAGAAAACCTACCAAACAAACAAGAGAGGGAGAGCAGCTATAGGCGATAGCCACTCCCTTGCCCTTATCTACAGCTGAAAGACCTGAAAAATTAGAGTAGTAAGCCAAATTGTCCGCAGTGGCTCAGTGAGTAATGCAGTCTAACTTCAAACAAGCATTTCATAAATAAAACACATGCCATGAATACATGAACAATAACATTATACGAATGAATGCAATAGTGAATACAATTTAAATCATTTGAAAACAGTTAAATGTTGAAAACATTCGCCAAAGCTTCCAGTAGCCTCCAAGGCGACTAAAAATCCACTCGAGCAGGTTGTAAATAGTTAGGCATATTGTGCTGACTCGATTAGGATTTATTGTTGTTGCCATCAATCATAACGACCCATTTAGGACTTATTGTTGTTGTCATATTGTGATGGCTCGATTATGACTTATTGCCATTGCCATCTCGTAGGCCCATAGAACCCCCTCAACGGGTACTCTGTGCTAGATAGTCACTATCGGGGTCATATGAGAAACCGACACAACTCGCCCTAACCCTGTACCCTCGGACATCGAGACTCAATGCACTTTTCATTTAAAACTCATTTAAAGGGATGCAGATTCATCACAATATGTAATACCATTTTATAAATGCACAGAATAACAAGCTTTATGAAATAAGTTAGAAAACACTACTCACAGGGATGCTCCGCTCCCGATGCTCCTCTCGCCAACGGTCGAGTTTCGCTGGTACTTGGTCCTATGAAATTGACGTAACTCCTTAATATTAACATGGGACTTCGCTCAACTCTAACTCTATGTCATTGGTCAATCAATGGATTGACCTAGTCAAGGGTAGTCTATCTATGTTAGTTCAACTTGCTTTAAGTTG
>JAJIYU010003910.1:0-25603 GCA_030144865.1 Tinospora cordifolia
TCTAGCTATCCGAATGTTCTAATAAATTTTATCTTGATTAAATATCATATAATGATAATTAAAAACAAGTTTCCACTCATTTTTATATTTATTTTGAATTTTTAAAAATTTGTGTTGACGTGTATACATTATAAGACCTAGGGTGATCACACCAGGAGTGGGCAAACGACACTTCTCGTGTGGAGTGGTCAATTGATAGTGATGATGCACTGAGGTTTAGGGGAGGATTGTGGGTACCAAATGACCCTCACTTGAGATAGGGAGTGCTAGTAGAGTTGCACCGCTCAAGGTATACTATTTATTCAGGCACCAATAAGATGTATCAGGATGCTTGACATACTTATTGGTGGCTAGGGAAGAAGCAAGATATTGCGGCACTCATGCAGAGATGTGACACATGCCAACAGGTTAAAGCTGAGTAATAGAAACTTGGTGGTTTACTATAGCCCTTAGCTATTCCTAAGTGGAAACGGAAGCACATTACCATGGACTTTGTGATTGGGTTACCCCGGACTCAACAGAGACATGATACTATTTGGCTTATTATGGATAGATTGACTAAGTCTACTGATTTTCTCTCCGTTCATACCAAAGATTCGATTGAGAGGCTTATTCTATTGTTTATAAGAGAGATCTTAAGATTACAAGAGGTCTCAGTGTCCATTGTGTCTAATAGATATGCTTAGTTTACATGCCATTTTGACAGAGCTTGCAGAGTCAGTTGGGGGTTAGAATAGACTTGAGCAAAGCCTTTCATCCCCAAACTGATGGTCAGTCTAAGAGAGTGATCCAAATTTTGGAGGATATGCTCGTGTATGTGTTGTTGATTTTGGTAGTAGTTGCGAGGATCATTTGCCATTATGTGAGTTTGCATATAATAACAACTACTAGGTGAGTATGGCATGGCACCATTTGAGGCATTATATGGTTGACCTTGCCGATCGCTAGCTTGTTGGGCGAGGTTGGTGACATAGCAGTTTGGGTCCTACTTTTGTACAGAAGCAAAATGAGAAAATTTAGTAGATTCATAAAAACATGAAAGCATTTTAGGATCGATAGAAGAATGCAAATAACCATAAGAAGGTCCTTAAGTTTGATATTGTTGATCATGTACTCCTTCAGATTTTTCCTTAGAAGGGGCAGACTTAGCTTGGTATTTTTAGGAAAACTCGCTCTGAGATATATTGGACCTTTTGAGATTCTCGAGAGGATAAGTTTTGTTGCATACCGATTGGCACTATTGCCTTAGTTTGCGAGAGTACACAATGTGTTTCATTTATCAATGTTGAGGAAGTACTACCCTAATCCCTTGCACATGATTGATTGGAGACATGTTGAATTACGAGAGGATTGTACATAAGATGAGGCTCTGATAGTTGTCATTGATCAAGCCATGAAGAAACTATGCAACAAAGAGATACCAATGGTACATGTATGTTGGCATTTCATGGTGCTGAGCAGGACACCTGGGAGCAAGCAGACTTCATGGCAAATCATTTCTCTAAGATTATGAGAGTTGCTTCTTAATCTTTTGTTATTTTAGTAAATTTCAAGGATGAAATTTGTTTTAAGGAGGGGAGACTGTAACAACTCGTATTTTTGGACATTGAGTCGATGGGTTTGATATGTATTTTCAAATATGAATTAACGAATTATAAATGAAAATACGTAATTTTGCAGCAGTTGTATTAATTAATGAGTGTATTAAATATAAAATAAATATATAATTAATAATGATAATAATAATAATAATAATAATAATAGTAAATATTTCATAGTGCGAGTTTATTAGATGATGAAACGATTTTATAAAATACAATGCATTAATTAATGAGATAGTAAATACAAATGAAATACATACATATATACAAACATACATACATACAAACATACATACATACATACATACATACATACATACATATGCATATATATATGTCATAATAAAGGAGCTATGTTGGTAGGAAAAAAAAATGAATAAATGAATGAAAATTTTTATATCTTGAAATGATCTAAGTAAAAGCCCCATATATTTATATACATATAATGATATATAGTAGACAAAGGAGGAAGATTTTTGCGGAGTTGATTTTTTTAGAAAATAAATAAATAAATAAATAAAATAATAAGGGATAAATAGATGATGTGTAGAGATAAAGATAAAAGAGGAGTCAAAGCTTTGATTTTTGGTGGGACCCACCTCTAATCAAAGCTCTATAAAGAGGTTCATTTTCCACCTTTCCTCCCTTTCATCTTTCATTCTCTCCTCATTTCATTCCTCTGAGAAGAAAAAAAAAGAGGAGGGAGACAGAAAATAAAGAGCAAACGAGAAAAAAGAAGAAAAGGAAAGGAAAAGGGAAAGAAAAAACTGTCATTTTCTCAAAGATTCATCATTTTAGGTAAATTATTTTTACCTTCTTTTAATTTAGAATTGTTATAAAAGTTATGAATTACAATTTTGCTAGTGTAATATTCAGTAGAAGTGTTAGTCAATTGTGTGGCCCAAAACTAGGGTGTGTTTTTACCATAAGTAAAACTATACACAATATATATATATATCATTATATTCAGTTCAATAAGTAGAATATAGATATATAATTTGTTAGTACCCATGTAAGCCCTAAGAATTTATATGGTAATTGAAAGTCTACAAATAGGGAGTATACCTATTAACAATAAAATTTTAGTTGGTAGGTACTAAAATGTCCATGATGAAATTCTAAACTTAATGACACTAAATTAGGATTTTTGGAGTCAATTGAAATATTAAATTTGTATTTATGCGATTTGAGGATTAATTAATAAAAATGTATATGAAGTTATATAATATTAAATAATAGAAAAATGTAATATATACACATACAATGTTGTATAAAATTATGAAATACTTATGAGAAAAAATGTGTAACATAGGAAATAATTAAAGTTTTTCTATTTGTCGTATTGATCAGCTAAATTTTTGAAAAGGGTTGGTTATTAAATACAAAAAGTGGGACACGTGACGACATAGATTTTTTGTATTTTGGGTCAGTATTACGAGCTTAATTGCACCAATTGACCTTGTTAACTAGGTTGACCGTGTCGATCATAGAGGTCAACGAATGTTATGCTTAGTTAGAGTTGACTGTATTGACCAAATCTATAAATTGATCATAATTAACCGAGTCAATATTTTGATTGATCAAGGACCATAAAGTTAAATTTAAGCCAAGTTTCATATAGATATTGAGAAACTACGTTGATTACGCAAGTTCAAACGTTAACGGGACGCGACCAGTTACGAGAAGAGCATTGGGAGCTGAACATCCTGGTGAATAGTATTTTCTAATTTATCGCTTAAATTTGTTATTTGATTCAAAAATGAAATTTTATTACATATTGCAATCCATTTACAATCTTTAAATGGATTTTTAAATGAAAATGTGCATTGAATCTTGAGGTCCAATTGTACAGATTAGGGTATTGGATACAGTTGAGCTTGAGGACCAAATATCGTCGTACCTGGAGGTACATTATGTGCGAGTTCTCAATTGGCCTACTTATTAAGAATCTTAGGCCACAATACATGAGGTATGTGTTGGTGGATTCTTATGATGTTGTATGAGAATACGCCTAATTGTTTGGTGAGCTTGCTCGAGTGGATTTATTATTGCCTTGGAGATTTAGCATTTATTAACTATTGCACTCATTCGCATATTATTATTGTGGATGCATATATGAAATTATTTTATAGAATTCATATTCTAAGTTATAAATTAGACTACGTCACTCACTGAGCCGCTATGGACAAATTGGCTTGCTACTCTGAAATTTCAGTTTCTTTTATCGCAGACAAAGGGAAGAAGGTGGTTATAGCATAGAGCGACATTTTTAATTTATTTTGGTAGGTTCTCTACATAGTTCATTATTTGGAGAGTTAGTTATATGTATAGAGGTAAGGAAGCTATTGTAAATATTTTAACTTTGACACTTCTGCTACTACTACATTTAGGAGAATGTAAATAATTAACTTTTGTTTGACTTAAATTTCTACTATAACTATTTCTTTAGCTACTGCCGCATCTCTTGTAATTACTCTAATTATGTTGTGTATGGAGTGTGAAGGAGGCTTAATAGTGTTTTGGCAAGCTTGGCTTGCGAGTGAGTTTGTTAGGGTATTATGCCACTTTGTTCGCCCTTTACCCTAGGGAAGGGATCCCAAAATAACTATTTGTTTGGCTATTTTTGCATCTCTTTTGATTACTTTGATGATGTTGTGTATGGAGTGTGAAGGAGGCTTAACAATATTTTGGCAAGCTCGGCTTGGGAGTGGGTTTGTCAGGGCACTGTATTATTCGGTTCGCTCTTCACCCTAAGTAAGGGGTCCCGCATAGTCTCTTTAAAATTCTTTTTATGTTTGTTTTATTTTCATGCAAAATTTTAGTTATATCATGGCATAAAAGACCACACCATTTTGGGCAAGTTTTTGAAGACCATAGAATGCTTGAAAAGGTTCAAACCCTTCACCATCAAAGAGTGGTTGGAATAAGCTTTTCAACACAATCGAAAACTATATTTTTTGGTTTCGAAAGCGTTGAATAGCTTATTCCAGCCACTCTTCGATGGTGAAGGGTTTGGACCTTTTTGGGCATTCTATGGTCTTCAAGAACTTACCTAAAGTGGTGTGTCTTTTAGGTCATAATGTAACTAAAACTTTTCATAAAAATAAAAGGAATATAAAAAGAATTTCAAAGAGACTATGTCAGGAGTTGTTTCCTAGGGTGAAGGGCGAACCGGCCGACACAGTACCCTAACGAACCTACTCCCAAGCCAAGCTTGCAAAAACACTGTTAAGCCTCCTTCACACTCCATACACAACATCATTAGAGTAATTATAAGAGATGAAGAAATAGCTAAACAAATAGTTATAGTAGAAATTTAAGTCAAACAAAAGTTAATTATTTACATTCCCCTGAATGTAGTAGTAGCAGAAGTTGCAAAGTTAAAATATTTATAATAATTTCCTTACCCCTATACATATAACTAACTCTCCAAATAATGAACTACGTAAAGAACCTACCAAAATAAACTAAAAATGCCGCTCTACGCTATAACCACCTTTTTCCCTTTGTCTGCGGTAGAATAACCTAAAATTTTAGAGTAGTGAGCCAATTTGTCCACAACTGCTCAGTGAGTGAAGTAGTCTAATCTATAACTTAGAACATGAATTTTATAAAATAATGTCATGTGTGCATGAACAATAATAATATACGAATGGATGCAATAGTTAATAAATGCTACATTCCCATTGCAGTTGTACACCTTCCATTTTGAAAATGATTTTAATGCTAAAAACACATGCCGAAGCTCTCATTAGCCTCCAAGGCAATAATAAATCCACTCGAGCAGGCTCACCAGACAATTAGGCATATTCTCATACAAGATCATAAGAATATGCCAGCACATACCTCATGTATTGCAACCTAAGATCCTCAGTTAGTGGGCCAATTGAGAACTCGCACGGAATGTACTTCCAGGTAAAACGATATCTGGTCCTCAAGCTCAACTACATCCAATACCCTAATCCATACCATTGGACCTCAAGATTCGGTGCATATTTTCATTGAAAAACCCATTTAAAGATTGTAAACGCATTGCAATATGTAATAAAATTTCTTTTATGAATCGAATAACAAGTTTGAGTGATAAATTAGAAAACACTACTCATTAGGATGCTCAGCTCTCAGTGCTCTTCTCATAACTGGTCGCGTCCTGCTAACATTTGATCTTACGTAATCAACGTAGTTTCTTCATATCTACATGAAACTTGGCTCAAATCTAACTTTATGGTTCTTGATCAATCAAAAGATTGACTCAGTTAATTATAGTCCATTTATGGATTTGCTCAATACAGTCGACTCTAACCAAGCATAACACTCGCGGACGGACCTATATGATCAACACAGTCAATGTGGTCAACAAAGTCAATTGGTGCAATTAAGTCCATAATACTGACCCAAAATACAAAAAATTTATATTGTCAACACGTGTGCTACTTTTGATATACGATAACCGATCCTTTTAAAAATTTGGTGGTTCAATACAACAAATAGGAAAATTTTAATTATTTTCTATGTTAAGCATTTTTTCCATAACTACTTCATAATGTTATACAACATTCTTATATATATATAACATTTTTTCTATTATTTAATATTATATAACTTATATATGTATGCATGTATGTATATATATATATATATATATATATATATAGTTTTACTCCAAGTAAAAACACACCCTAGTTTTGGGTCACACAATTGGCTAACACTTCTATTAAAAACTATACTAGCAAAACCATAATTCATAACTTTTATAATAATTTTAAATTAAAAAGGTAAAAATAATTTACCCAAAGTAATGGATCTTCAAAAAAAATGACAGTTTTTTATTTCCTTTTTCCTTTCCTTTTTTTTTTCTTTCGTCTCTTTTCTCATTTGCTCTCTCTCTCTCTCTCTTTCTCTCTCTTGTTCTCATAGGAATGAAATGAGGAGAGAATGAAAGATGAGAGGAAAGGTGGAAAATGAACCTCTTTATATAGCTTTCATTAGATGTGGGTCCCACCAAAAATTAAAGCTTTGACTCCTCTTTCATCATTATCTCTACACATTATCTATATTATCTCTTATTATCTTATTTATTTATTTTTTTCTAACAAAATTAACTCCCCAAAAATCTTTCCCCTTTGTCTACTATATATCATTATATGTATATAAATGTATAGGGCTCTTACTTAGGTCATCTCATGACATAAAAATTCATTTCATTCATTTTTTTCCCTACCAACATAGCTCCTTTATTATAACATATATATCATCGTTATCTCTACACATCATCGATATTATCCCTTATTATTTATTTATTTTCTAACAAAATCAACTCCCTGAAAATCTTCCCCCTTTGTCTACTATAATCATTACATGTATATACATATATAGGGCTCTTACTTAGGTCATTTCATGATATAAAAATCCATTTCATTTATTTATTCATTTTTTCCTACCAACATAGCTCCTTTATTATGACATACATACATACATACATACACACACACACACACACACACACACACACACACACACACACACACATATATATATACATATATGTATGTATGTATGTATGTATGTTGTATTTCATTTATATTTATTATCTCATTAATTTAATGCATTGTATTTTATTAAATCGTTTCATCATCTAATAAACTTTCACTATAAAATATTTATTATAATTATTATTACCATCATTAATTAATTAATTTTTATTTAATACACCTATTAATTGATACAACTGTCGTATAACACATATTTCTATTTATAATTCATTAATTCATATTTAAAAATTCATGTCAAACTCGTCAACTCAATGTCCAAAAATATGGGTTGTTAGAGCCTCTCCTCCTTAGAACAAATTTCGTCGTCGAAATTTACTAAGATAACAAAAGATCAAGAAGCGACTCTTATAATCTTGGAGAAGTGACTTGCTATGTAGTCTTCTTACTCCTAGGTGTCCTATTCAGCACAATGAAACTGCCAACATTTACGTACCACCATCGATATCTCCTTGTTGCACAGTTTGTTCATGGCTCGATCAATGACAGCTATCAAAGCATCATCGTATGTACAATCCTCTCGCAACTCAACATGTTTCCACTTAATCAAGTGCGAGGGATTGAGGTAGTACTTCTTCAACATTGACATATGAAACATATTTTGTACTCCTACTAACTAAGGCAATAGTGTCAATCGGTATGCAATAAGACCTATTCTCTCGATAATCTTGAAAGGTCTAATATATCTCGGAGTGAGTTTCCCTGAAATACCAAGTCATGTCTGCGTCTTCTAAGGAAAAATCTGAAGGAGTACATAATTACCAATATCAAACTCAAAAACCTTCCTCCAGTTATTTGCATAACTTTTCTGTCGATCCTGAACTACCTTCATGTTTTTTATGGATCTGCTAAATTTTCTCATTTTGCTCATGTATAAAAGTAGGGCCCAAAACTACTATGTCACCAACCTCGGCCCAACAAGCTGGTGATCAGCAAGGTCGTCCATATAATGCCTCAAATGGTGCCATGTCGATACTCGCCAGGTAGCTATTATTATATGCAAACTAAGACAATGTCAAATGATCCTCCCAGTTACCACCAAAATTAAGGACACATGCTTGGATCACAAGGTGCGGTTACTCCCTCCATGGATATCTGAAGACTGGGAACATTACTTTTGAGTTCTTTTCCTTTCTCACACCATCTCAATGCAACATCAGAGTGCAAAAACATACAAATTTCTATCATGTGTTACTTAAAATAGGGATGGCATGTCTAAAATCAATGTCATGATTAAACTCATAAAAGCTGAAATGAAGTACTTTGACCCCGTGGCCTAAGTTCAAAATAAAACAATACTAAATGCTTGGCCCCATGGTTGAAGTCAATAAACAATACGACTACACATAAATGGAATGTGGGTCCTATGCCCTACAAACATAAGTAAAAGTAAACTCCTACTGCTATACAACCCAACAGTGGATTGTATTAAACTATTCCAATGGAAGCCAATTACTTGCTTGCGGGGAAGTATCTTCAGTGGTTACCTAAAAAATACATTAGTGGGGATGAGCTAAAGAGCCTAGTGGATCTTAGACAAAAGTATCTCTAGTATTATAATAGTCAAAATACAAACATGCAAGTAATTCTAAAGCATTAGGCATTTGAAGGATTCAATTATTTAAGTCAGCGTTAATACCAAAAAGGGTTTTCCCTTGGCATTTCGACTTAGGTTTGAAGTACTCAATGTTACGCCCAAGGCATGTTACACACTCCAAAATCTTATCTCGAGATTGATGTCTCACACAATCATCAACCAGGGAGTGAAGTCTCACTTAGAATCTCAGTCCCATTTCAAACAGAGACTCGCCTAGGGCTAGGAATACCCACCATGATGTTGACTACTACCACAATATCTGCATCATCGCACCAGTACGTGGTTAATTCTCTTTATTATCTTTGATTAATGATCACAAGCGTATTCACATTTGGATTATCCAATATAAATAACCAATTGATATAAATAGACAAGTTATCACACTTGTAATTACAGTAATCACTCTATTCATTACATGGCATGCATGGCATATATTCTTAACTATAATGTACTTTCATACAAAACATGGCATGCTATAAATCCACAACAATAAATAGATATTCTTTCATAGGCATACACCCTAGCATGCTTTTAAAATAACAAATAACAATAATTATACACAATGACGTTTCATATTTTGACCAAAATAATATGAAAGAGTTCAGGTAGTCCCTTCCACTTGTTATTTTGCTCCTCGCGATCTAATTTACGCTTCGGTGGTTATATCTCTCAACCCAAAGGTTCAACATGCACATTCTCATCAATATAAGTGTTTGCATTATTTTTAACTCCTAAAAACACTTTTGAGTGATCTACATGTTACTTGATATGCAAATAGATCATAACTGTTAGATGTTATAGTGTTTATAATTTTGTGCACAAAAATTTGATAAACTACTTGTTTCTCATGTTACTACGGTATTCTCCGTGTTACAATAGTAAAATAAGGTTATTCTCATAGTGTGTTATGTGTAGACAGCAATAGTCATAAGGTATTCCAAGAATTGCATTTCGGGCGCGTTTTTTATTTCTTTCGTAATTGAAACTTTTACATCTTAAATCTAAGATTCACAAATATGTATTTCAGTGGGTAAAAGAACTTTATACCTTTCTATTAATTTTCTACTTCCAATAACCCTTTTGGATCACTTTCACGCCTTTTATGCACTGCTATACCAAAAAGAACAATTATCATTGATAAAATGTTAAACAATTCTTGGTTTCAAATAAAATGGTGTGTTAACCATGCCTCTTAGGTTTAAAGTTTCAAAATATGAAGCCTAACGAGTAGCAACTAATTATACCTTGGTGTTACTTTCATTCCCTCCAAGAATGCCTTTTAGCTATGGGATGGATGTTGAGGACAGTTTTAATGTTACTACTACATCAAAGGAGTGTGCATAATCTTAAGAACCGTGAAACAGTGATAACAAATTGGTATGCTTCGTGAAACAGATGCCTTAGCTTAATATTACTACTCGGAGACTCGTTGCAGTTCGATTACTAGGCAGCTGGAGTGTTTCTTCCTCCCTCACACTCAATAAACTTTTTTCAGAGAATGTATGGTACCAATTTCGACTAAAACTGCATATGGGAGGGGAAGGATTGATAGTGGCGGCTAGGGTTCTCTATGAGCAGAGCGACTAGGGTTTTCTCTACACGGTGAACAATGAGCAAATGAATAATGGCGATTAGGGTTTCTACGCACTACATATTTATAGATGTTCACGATTAGAGTTTTCAATCACCTTCTGTTTCTGGATTCCAATCACATAACCACGATCACAAGAGCCAAGACTACAATCTTGGCATGCACCTAATCGCAGGATCCGGTCGCTCGTCCAAGCATTTTTTCGAATTTCCTTGTGACAGGATTGCAGTCCTAGGATCCGGCCGCTCGTCTGACCATTTTTTCAAATTTCCTTGTCGTAAAACCACAAATTTTAGACACAGGACCGCGGTCTTACTTCATAGGACTGCAATCCCATAGTATGGGTTGCCCCAAGTCGTAAGATTGTGATCCATAAATGGGGATCGTGGTCCTTGGGCAAGCCTTCTCTCTTTTTTTGTTGTTCGGTTTGTGTTCCTTGTTCTTTGTTCTTTTCTAATCATTTTTCAACTTTGGGTTATTACAATCTACCTTCCTTAAAAGAATTTCGTCCTCGAAATTTAAAATCATTACATAGCTATATGATGCTCTTTGGTTAGCTACTCCTAGTAACAAGCGTCGGATACTTTTTTTGTATTTCACTCTCTAATTCTTAGGTAGCCTCTTCCAGGTCATGTTGTCTTCATACAACCTTAACTAGAAGGATGTCTTTGGTTCTAAGACCATGCACTTTATGATCTAGTATTCTAATGGTTGGTTCTTCGTATGTGGCATTATCTTGGAGTTTGACTTCCTTGCAATCTATGATGTGAGAGGGGTCTTGCTTATATTTCCATAGTATCAATACATGGACCATGTTGTGGATAGAGAACATTCTATTAGGTGGATCTAACTTGTAGGCACACTCACCAACCCGTCTAAGTATTTCAAATGGACCGATAAATCTTGGTGATAACTTCCCTTTGATCCTAAAACATTTAATCCCCTTCCAAAGGTTGATCCTTAAGAATACTTAGAAACTCTAGGGTTTTTTTCCTCTTATCTGCATAACTTTTCTGCCTATTTTGAGTTGTGGTTAACCTCTTTTGTATTTGTTTCACCTGCTCATTCATCTCTTGTACTAGCTCTGGCCCTATAAGTACATGATGCTCAAACTCTGCCAGGCATGTGGAAATCTATAGGGTTTGTCATAGAGAGCTTTGCATGGAGCCATTTTGATACTCGCCTAGTAACTATTATTGTAAGCGAATTTCGCTAAGTGTAAGTATTTGCTCCAATTACCCTTGAAGTCAAGGACACACGCTCTCAACATATCTTGTAATATTTGTATCACTCTTTTAGACGACCCATCTGTCTGAGGATGAAATGTAGTACTCATGGTGAATCTACTACCTAGTTCTTTCTACGGGCTTTGCTAGAAGTGAGATGTGAATCTGGAATCTTTGTCTGACACAATGGTCTTGGGCACACCATGTAGCTTGACTATCTCTTTAACATACAGTTTTCTCAATTTTTCAACTATATCTATAGATCGGATGGGTAGAAAATGAACTACCTTCATCAGACGAACTATGATCACCCATACTATGTCTTCGCCCTTCTAATTTCTAGGTAGGCCACTTATGAATTCCATTGCAGTATTATCCCACTTTCATTCTAGGATCAGAGGTGGTTGCAACATTCCTGAAGGTTTCTATGTTCGGCCTTTATCTGCTGACAGGTCAGACATTTAGAGACATACTTGGCTATGTCCCTCTTCATACCTCTCCACCAGTAAATCTTCTCGAGGTTCTGGTACATCTTATCACCTCCTGGATGCATCATGTGCTTGGTCTGATGGCCTTCATCCAGGATGGTATTTCTATTTTGCCCACTCTCTAGTACACAGACTCTATCTACAAGTCTCAATGTACCTTCGATATTGATTTTAAAATTGATGTGTTTGCCCTACTGGACACCTTTTGTTAGGTCCATGATCACTTGTCGTGTTTCTGCTCATCTCTAATCTGTTGTAGAAGGTCTAGTTGGCAAAACAATGCACATAGGTATGCCTACTTCCCGTCTAAGGTTACACTCAGATTATAGTCATAGATCAGCTGATAGATTTGCCTTTTTTCTTCATTCCTCTTATTAAACTTTCTGCTAAGGGAATCGACACGACATTAGCCTTTCCTGGATGGTAGTAGAGTTGGAAGTCTTAGTCCTTCAGAAATTTCATCCATCTTCGCTATCTCAGATTTAGCTCTTTTTGGGTGTAGATGTACTTTAGACTTTTGTGATCAGAGAAATGGTCGAATCCCTCTCCATAGAGGTAATGCCTACAAATTATTAGTGCAAACACGATAACTTCAAAGCATGAGTAGGGTAATTTTGTTCATGTACCTTCAGCTGTCACGAGGCATATGTGATAACCTTTCTTTCTTGCATCAATACTACCCTCAATCCATTTTGTGACGCATCAGTGTATAAGACATATCTCACCCCACGGGTAAAAATAACTAACATGCGAGCTGAAGTTAACATTTTCTTCAATTCTTGGAAAGATTCCTCGCACTTCTCATCCCTGATAGACATCTTTCCCTTCCTGGTCAGTGTAGTCATAAGCCCAGCTAACTTAGAGAAGTCTTGAATAAACCTTTGGCAGTACCCTGCCAAACCCAAGAAGCTTTTGATTTCTATCACCATTTTTTGCTACTTCAAATTAGTCACTGACTCCACCTTATCTGGATCGACTGATATTCCTTTGGCTGAATCTACGCGGCTAAAAAACTTGACTGCCTTCATCTAGAACTCACACTTCCTAAACTTAGCATACAATTCGTTTATCCTCAATGTGCCTAACACAATTTTCAAATGTTCTATATGTTTAGCTTTTGATCTAGAGTAGACTAAGATATCATCCACAAATACGATGATGAACTGATCCAAATACTGTCAAAAGACTCTATTCATCAAGTCCATGAGTGCAGGCGGTGTGTTGGTCAAACTAAATGGCATCACTAAACTCAAAATGCGCATATCGAGTCTCGAAGGCTATCTTATGAATGTCTACCTCCTTTATCCTTAACTGATGTTAACTTGACCTCAAATCAATCTTTGAGAAATGAGTAGCTCCCTCAACTGATCGAATAGGTCATCTATTTTGTGTAAAGGATACTTATTTTTTATGGTTACTTGGTTGATCTTTATGTGGTCAACACATAACCTCATCGAGCCATCCTTCTTCTGCACAAATAGTATGGGAGCTTCCCATGGTGATTCACTTGGTCTAATAAATCCCTTTTCACGAAGCTCATCCAGTTGTGCCTTGAGTTTAATCAACTCCACTGGCACCATTCTATAGGGAGGAATGGCTATAGGATTTGTGCCTAATTGCAGCTCAATCTTGAACTCTACCTGTCCGTGTGGTGGTAGTCTGAGTAAATCATCTAGAAACATATCTGGGTATTCTTGCAATATAGATATCTCTTGAAAATCTTTTGGCTCCCTGATATCATCATCCAGGACTTGTGTAAAGTCTTCATTTTGCCTTATGCAATGCAACATAGCGATCGTAGGACTTTAGGGTAATCCTTGCATATCCCTGTTGACCTTCATCAGATGGTAGAGTCAATATGACTCTCTGTCTTGGGCAATCAATCTGAGCCTAGTATTAGGTTAACCAATCCATGCCCAATATCACATCATAACTATAGAACGGTAACACTCTATGGTCGGCACCAAATCTCAACTCACACATGCAAGCTTTTTGGGCAGTCACAGTAATTCCTATGGGAGTGGATACATACAATGGTTCTATTGGTGTGCATGTTACAAGTTGTAATCTCCTAACTAGTTCTTCTGACACAAATGACTTAGTGGCACCTGAATCAAACAAGATCTTAACAGCAATATTAAACAGTAGAAAAGTACCTTCAACAGCCGGAGCTAGTTTTGCCTATCCATCCTCAATGGCAAACACTCGAGCCTAGTTTTTTCTGCCCTATTACTGCTATTGTTGTTTTTGTTGGGGCTACATCTATTGTAGTTGTTGTTGTCCACGACCACCCTGGTTTTTGCCCTAAACATTATTTTGCCCTTGGATCTACCTTTGGTGTCCCTGATTCCGACAGTCCTTGGCCATATGTGCTTTCTGCCCATAGTTGTAACAAGTTCCTTCTCTCCAAACCTGTCGCTTATCGTTCTACCTTGGGTCTGCTGCCTCTAAAGCTGGTTTCCGTTATTTTTCTTCTGGTTCCCTTGGAATTTTTTACTATTGTTTGGCCTCTTGCCCTTGTTTCTCAACTTCTACTTGAAGTTGATCTTTCATTTAGTAAGTAGTGCTTTCTCCACTACTTCACTATAGGTTCTTAGACCCATCGAGTTCACCACCCTGTGAATGTCAATCTTCAGGCCTTCCTCAAATTTGTGAGCCTTCATCTTTTCTTCACTGATCAGTTCAAGAGCGAACTTGGTCAATTCAGTGAACTTGACCTCATATTCAGATACTATCACTATCATATCCCTCTGAGTCAACCTGATGAACTCAGACTCCATCTATACTTGTGTGGCTTTAGGAAAGAATTTCTCATAGAATAACTATTTGAATTCTTTCGAGTTCATATGTCATACGTCAGTGTTCGGATCTACTTTCAACATTTGCCACCAACTCCTAGCTGGTCCCTTAAACTGATGTGTGGCCAGCGTAAGTCTGCAAGGTCTTATAGCCCTTAGCACATCCAAGTGTTAATCTAGTTCTTGGTACCAGTGATTTGTTAGCCATGCTATCAGATTTACCATCAAATTGGGATGGGTGGGGGGTTTTGTAACTCAATCAGCATCGCCCTCTATTGCTTGTCCTCAATTTCTTCTTGTGCCTTCTAACGAACTGGAACATCTGGCATGGGTGCTAGCTACTATACCATTATCTGCTCCTTGGATGGGGCCTGTATCTATGGCTCTGGTGTCGCCTGTGTCTACCTTTGTGGTAATGATAATACTCTCATAATCTACTTAATGACTCATCTGGTAATCTCATCCCAGAATTCTAGAATCAATACTGCCCCAATTTGAGCCTCAGTCTGGTTAACCTGTGCCCTCTGCCCCTGATATTCAGTCTCTTCAGATGCGACAGTTTTTGTAGCATGTCTCTTGGATTCGGCCATTTATCTACAACCAAAGATCCATTTAGTCATCATCAATTTATTGAAGAAATCCCATGTACAAACTTAGAGCATTCATTTTCGTCATATTAATATGACTCTAAATTTATGTCTCTAAGTTCTTGTTTGTTCAGTGGCCTATTGGTTTATGCTTCTAGGTCCACAATGAATTTGTTCAGTTCTGGGTACAGGATTTTGTCTCATAATTTAAAAACATGCAAGTATTTCAAAAATTTTTACATAGACAAAACATGTAATCAACAATCTCATATATCATCACAACAACATGCTAGCATGGAGAGATTCTAAGCTTCCACCTATGCCTTTGGGTTCGAGCATCTCATACCACTCTTGCCTATTGACATAAATTCTCACTTAGAGATCTCACTACACCAAACAATTTTGCAAGTGTCTCAATGTCTAAGGCTCCTATACCCTACTACACTTGACCGTTCCATACTAGCCAAGCATAGGGAAACAAGTTCGTCTAAAGCCACCGATCACTCAACAAATATTGGTCTGTCATTCTCCAAGTCTAGGATTCTTCTATATTCTTCAACTCTTATGTGTCCCATACCATGTAGAAACCAAAGATATAGGATCTTCCTGATATCGTGTCCTGCCAATCAAGTGTTTTGTTTTACACGTTATCAGTCTCTAACTTATGTCATAAAAGGCTTTTATTTAAGATTCACTGTGCAACCTTGACAACATCCAAGCTATACCTAAGGTCTTTTACTAGACCTAAATATACAATGTCTCTACTGCCCAGCTCCTCCATAAGACTGGTAGCTCATAGTTTATGCTCTACACTCTAGTTTAGCGATTTACTGACTAAGCCACTGACTGATGAACTAACTAAGCTATTGACTGAGCTCTTATGTGAACATTTCACTAGATTGGTATCACCTTTGGCCTTAGTTTGGACTTTTTCGAACGAGTTTCTAATTGAGCTATTTCCCAATGAGCTATTGAATGAGCTCTTTCCAGCAAGCTACTAGCTGAGCTCTAATACCACCTTTGTAACACCTTAGCCCCCGGATCCTATTTTTCACACACCACTGATTGGGTGTGTTTGTTTTTTGCCTTGAGAAGGAATCGATCACAAGGTGTGGTCACTCTTGCTATCGATATCTGAAGATCAAAAACATTACTTTTGAGTTCTTTCCTTTCTCACACCATCCCAATGCGACATCAGAGTGCGAAAACATAAACATTTCCTGTGGCCTTAGTTCAAAATGAAACAATAACTGAATGTTTGGCCCCATGGCCAAAGTCAATAAACAATACAACTGCACATTACTTTTGAGTTCTTTCCTTTCTTACACCATCCCAATGTGACATCAAAGTGTGAATACATAAACATTTCCTGTAGCATGAGTTCAAAATGAAATAATAACCAAATTCTTGGCCCCATTGCCAAAGTCAATAAACAATATGAATGCACATAAATGAATGTGGGTCCCATTCCCTACAAAAGTAAACAAAAGTAAAGTCCTACTGCTATACAACCCAAACAGTGGATTGTATTAGACTACTCCAATGGAAGCCAATTACTTGCTTGCGAGCAAGTTTCTTCAGTGGTTACCTAAAAAATAAATTAGTGTGGGTGAGCTTAAGAGCTCAATAGATCTTACACAAAAAAAAGCTCGAATACTATAATAGTCAAAATATAAACATGCAAGCACTTATAAAGAATTAGGCATTTCAATGATCCAATTGTTTAAGTTAGCCTTAAGATTGAAAAGGGTTCTCCTTCGACATTCTAACTTAGGTTCGGAGTACTCGATGTAATGCCCAAGGCTTGTTACACACTCCAAAACCCTATCTTGGGATTGATGTCTCACTCGATCATCAACTAGGGAGTAAAGTCTCACTTAGATTCTCAGTCTCATTGTAAATAGAGATCTACCTAGGGCTAGGAATACCCACGATGATGCCAGACTACTGCCACAGTATCTGCATCACCGTGTTAGTACATGATTAATTGTTTTTATCCTCTTTGATTAATGATCACAAGCATATTCATGTTTTGACTATCCAATATAAATAAGCAGTGGATATAAATAGACAAGTTATCATGCTCGTAATCACATTAATCACTTTATTCATTACATGGCACGCATGACACAGATTCTTAACTGTAACGTAATTTCATACAAAACAAGGCATGTTATAAATCCACAACAACAGATAGACATTCTTTCATAGGTACACACCCCTAACGTGCTTCTAAAACAACAAATAATAATAATCATACACAATCATGTTTCATATTTTAAGCAAAATAATACGAAAGAGTTTAGGTAGTCACTTCCACTTGTTATTTCGCTCCTCACGTTCTAATTCACGCCTTAGTGGTTATAATTCTCAACCTAAAGGTTCAATATGCACATTCTCATCCATATAAGTGTTCATATTATTTTTAACTCCTAGAATCACTTTTGAGTTATCTATATTATAAGTGTTCTCATCAATGCGCAAATAGGTCATAACCGTAAAATGTTATAATGTTTATAGTTTCGTGCACAAAAATTGGATAAACTACTTGTTTATCGTGTTACTGTAGTACTCTCTGTGTTATTGCAGTAAAATAAGGTTATTCTCATAGTGTGTTATGTGCAGCACTGCAATAATCACAAGGTATTCTGAGAATCGCATTTTGGGCACATTTCCCATTTTCTTCGCAATTGAAACTTTTACATCTTAAATCTAAGATTCATAAATATGTATTTTAGTGGGTAAAAATATTGTATACCTTTCTGTTAATTGTTTCACTTCCAATAACCCTTTTGCATCACTTTCATGCCTTCTGTGCACTATTATACTATGAAGAATGATTATCATTGATAAAATGTTAAACAATTCTTGGTTTCGAATAAAATGGTGTGTTAACTGTGCCTCATAGGGTTTAAACATTCAAAACATGAAGCCTAATGAGTAGTAGTTGATTATACCTCAATGTTACTTTTGTCCCATCCAAGAATGCCTTTTAGCTATTTGATGGATGTTCCAAATGGTTTCAATGTTATTGGAACATCAAAGGAGTGGGCATAATCTTAAGAACCATGGTACAATGATAGCAAATTGTTATATATGCTTCATGAAATAGATGCCTTACCTTAATATTACTGCTTGGAGACCCGTTGCAATTCGATTATTTGGCAACTGGAGCGTTTCTTCCTCTCTCACGCTCCATCGACTTTTATCAGAGGATGTACAACACCAATTTTCATTAAAACTGTGTATGGGAAGGGAAGGATTGATAGTGGCAACTAGGGTTCTCTGTGAGCAGAGCGACTAGGGTTTTCTCTGTGCGGTGAACAGCGAGCAAATGAGTAATGGCAATTAAGGTTTTTGCGCACTACATATATATAGATTTTCATGATTAGGGTTTTCAATCACCTTCTATTTCTGGATTCCAATCGCAAGACCATGGTCACAAGCGCCAGGACTGAGGTCTTGGGACAATGGTCACTTGTGCGAGCATTTTTTCAATTTTTTTGTCATAGGACCACAAATTTTAGACATAGGACTGTAGTCTCACTTCATAGGAACTCGGTCCCATAAATGGGAACTACAATTTTTAGGTGCAAGCCTTCTCTTTTTTTTTTTTTTTGTTCGATTTGTGTTCGTTGTTTTTTGTTCTTTTCTAATTGTTTTTCAATTTTGGGTTATTACAGTGGAGGAATGTACCCTTTATTGATCGTATGATTAAATGCTTATATTCGCACTGATTATGTGCATAATGAGAATATGATTTGAATGTATGTTGTTTACTATGATCATATGTAGTGACCATGATAGATTTAGAGCATGCACATGATGTTGTTTGCGCATGGAATGATATGCACATAAATTTACTATATGAGTACAGTTTATGAGAATATGCCATTTTAGAATTCGAGCATGGTAAAGATATGATTAAATGAATGTTACATATTATACTCGTATGCATGAGGGTATGAAGGATCTATCTCTTAGAGAATTATCATTTAATATGCATGAATATGTTAGTGACCAAATACAAGATCACTCTTAACAAGATAACAATAGACTTGGAGGGATTGATTGGTCTAAGGATAGTCAACAATGATTCTTGCATTAACGCTTCGATTAAGAGACGGTTGTGTGATCACGCTTAAAAAACTTGATCGTGCCTCGTGTATCTTTTGAATCTACAAATTGCTGGATATACAGACGCATAGCTTGGATGCTAGTGACGTTCCTGTGGGATTCACTTGGCCTGAGGTACGAGAATCACCTTAGGGTTAGCCACCCTTTCTCGACCAACTAAAAATAATCTATTGTTTATGTCGCCTAATATGTGGAAGTGATTGATAGCATGATGTGCTTACTATATTGTTAGATTGTTTGTAAATTAGAATAATCCACTAGGATTGTAGAGCTCATCCCATTTCACTTTTCAAATGCAAGAAACCAGGGTACCAATTGAGGGACTTGGGCCATAACTCATTCTCTTTTTATTTTTTCGATTTTTGTGCCTTATGATGTTACCTAAATACTAGTATGTACAAAAGCATGAATGTAATCATTAAAGGCCATTTGATTAATAAATGAATCTTGACGTGGGTTACTTTTGGAAAAAACCATTACTGCATTATGTTTCTATTATTAATGATTATGATACTAATAATTTTGTGAAAAACTAGTTTTAAAATTAGTAAACTAGTAGAATAAAGCAACGACTCAGATAATAGTAGCACCTTAGAACATGGAGAAAATTGTTTTAACATTTTTGAGATAGAAATTACAAGTTTAAGTTGATAATGGGAAAGCCTTGTCTCAAATAAAGTTAAATATTGAACAGGAGGAAGGTTATCCTACTCTAAAAAGGCATGGTTTTTTAAGCAAACTTAATTTGACCACACTAACTGGAGGTTGTCCCACCAACTTAAACAAGTGGTTAAAGATGAGGAACAAGTTTTCAAATAAAGCAACTATTTTTCTAATATATCTACTCAAAAAGGTTTTTCACTCTCACATGTACATATATGTATAAGGAAATTATCTGTAAATGATTTTTTTATAATAATTTTATGAGATTAGGAAACAATTCGAAAGGTGGTGTTACACGAACCAAGTACCCAAAGTTAGGAGGTTGCAATACATGTACTACTACTAGAAAACCTTAACTAGCAAAGGAAAACCTAAGTTTGGACCTCAAATCCTTAATGGTCAAGTGACCAAACGACCATGATCACATAGAGAATTAGGAGGAGAAGAAAATGAACTATGGAGCATCAAATATAACAAAAAAGGCCGCAAAAATAAAACCTAAAAATGGGCAAGACACCATGCCCAGCATGACTTACTATAATATTCCCTAAGGCTAATACAATAATCAGACTCCTAACCAAAAATAACATTCTAATTAAAATGGTAGTCCATTCCACTACAGCAATTACCAAAGGTGTTTTAAGAGTATAATTTTTGGAAACTTATGGTCTACACATGGACTTTGACCAATGATCGGGGATCCAAAAGAGGGATTTCAATGGATCAAAATAAACAGGAAAAACGCTAAGAAATGTGAACATAGGATGATAATTAATTCAAATGCGTGCACTCTAAAAATAGATAGATCTATGCAAAGGTGACCAAATTTAGATTGATGGGATTGTGATTTGCTACTTGTGCTTGCTATTTGGCTAAGAAAATACTAAGGTGGGCATGAATATACCTCTAATTTATTTTTACTTAGGCATAAATGTGCAGTGATCATAATTATTGGCCTGAGTAATAGTATTATTTACTTGGTATTTTTTGATGCATGAAACATTGAAATGATGCTTTATGCATAGTGTTATATGTCTGATCAAGATGATGATAATATTGTTTTGGCATGAAATATGAGTTTTCTATAATGTATGTTACCCTAGAAATATATGTCATGCATATGACTTTGTGAAAATAATTGAATTCATGATTTGTGCTTAAGATTGGTCAAAGTAATATTAATATCATGATTAGTATTAGGATGTCAAATAATTACCATTGAAGAATATGAGAAACATGAATTGGCATGGGCATATAAATATGAGAATACTTTATGGAACCAAGTATGAGCATATGTCAATAATGGACTTGTGATTTTGATTATCTTGTATAAGATGTTCACCTCATTCAAACTCTCACAATTAATATAATAATCCACTTTCTAAGATTGTTGGGTGGTGGTGGTTTGACCGATGGTTCCTTGATGTGGGGTGGGCCAGTCAAGCATTAAGAAGAAAAACTCATTGTTGGGTGGTAGTGTGATTTTTTGTGATGTGTATGTTCACGACTTAGTCTTCTAACGGTAGTGATATGTGGGCTAACTGGGCTTGCAACCCTACTCCGTGATCAATTGAAAAAAAAAAAAAAAAAAAAAAAAAAAAAAGAGAATGACTATTTTGAAATGCCTAATATATTATAGTATTTGCATGTTTGTTATGAGTATATATTTGACTAATTAGGTGTTAGGATTATATGACCCATTGGTTTGTTAAGCTCATCTCTTTCTATTTCTTTTCAACAATACACAACAATAATAATAGTTATTGAAGAATCAGTACATGAAATTTTAATGAATTTAAAAAGAAATTGTATTACGAAGTAATCTATATAGAACTTGTGATGCATCTATTTGCATTAAACAACCTTATAAGTTTTTGCTTTCACGTCTCTCCAAAATTGTAGTCATAATAAAACATTGGTTTATTCATTTTTAAGGACTCCCAAGCATACAAATTATTTATGATATATAAATCGATAATTAAAGGTATGTTGTTTAACGGTATAACATGACTTTTATACATGTGTCAAAATTGACTACGCAGGGAGACCCCTACGCTGTTTTGTTATCTTTCACCTATTTTCTTCATGGTTTTGTTATTCCAGACATGTATTAATTTTGGTATGAGTTATATGTACACCCAAACAATAAGGGCACGACTCCAATGCGATATGGGCCCATGATTATTTTTAGGCAAACTCTTGATAGCCTTGTAGAGGCATGTTTTGAATTATTTTGAAATCTTTGTTTCATATGGCAAGTACTGCATATATCCCTTTGTTTGTAGCATTGCTATATCAATTTTAGAGATAAAAAAGAATAAAAGTGCTATCTCCTCCTTTAAGATGCCTATTACCCCTAAGAGATAAACATGAATAAAATAATGTTTCAAACTCCATTATTCTGTTATAAGAATGTTTTCAAACTTAACAAAAGTTTCTTAAATAAGCAATTTTGGAACTTAATTAATCAAATCAAATTAGAAGATAATTAGGGAGGGACGCCACATCAATTTCTTACCATTAAATTGCATCTATTCAAATTATATTATGTATATTTGAACCACTACAATAAGACTTTTGATTAATGGAGCATTAATGACTGTTAGATGTTGAGGTATCATATTAATGGCTATTAACTTTTATTAAATGTCATCAACTTTCATTTTAAATGAAAGTTTTCTTAGTGTGTGTGCAATACAAATATATATATATATACATAGCCGAGCCAAGCTAGGCTATACACTCGCGTGCGTGTGTGTGTGTGTGTGTGTTTCATTAATATTCAAAGTAGAAGAGCTTTTCTTCTTATTGATTCCTGACAATAGATGGTAACTTCTACATATAAACTTATTTCCAAAGCAACTTTGAGTAACAATCTTTCATTCAATTTGATATGATCTTGAAAAATTCTTTGCACAATGTTAATTTATGCACTTCAAAGGTTAATTATCAAGTTTGATTTAATGAAAAAAAAAAAACCCATATTTGATTAACCCAAAATTGTCTTAAAATGTGCCCTC
This sequence comes from Tinospora cordifolia, assembly GCA_030144865.1. Classification (NCBI taxonomy): domain Eukaryota; kingdom Viridiplantae; phylum Streptophyta; class Magnoliopsida; order Ranunculales; family Menispermaceae; genus Tinospora; species Tinospora cordifolia. The sequence continues at coordinate 23,258 of JAJIYU010003910.1, forward strand.
TGCATATATTGAAAACCCATGTCAAACAATCCCCCACATGAATGAAATTACTCCTCTTATTTCTATCAGGTCATGAACATCATTAGTTCTAATGTCCATGTATATGGATTTTTTAATGCAAATGCTAATGCAGACACTTGCAAGAAAGTTGGCACAAATAGGCCTATCAGAATCAATAGCTTCTAACTTTGAATCGTCCTTAATGACATACTTACTAACATACATGTTGATCATTGAACTTGATGTTTTATACTATCAGCTTTAGTGTAAGCCAAGACATTTGTACTCTCACAACTTATTCCCTCTTATTCTTTGGTTTTCATGGTTGTGCTCATTTCGGCCCTGAATATAGTTATGGTTTCATGAGTGTTTCAAAGAATCAAACCTTGAAATTCTCCTTGAATCAGCATAATCCACACTAATATAGGTGATTTTTCTTATGAGTAGCCTGCTATGATTCACTTGATTTATATGTCATAAAAATTATTGAAAGCATAACTTACCATGACCCACTTAGTAGATAGCGATTAACATCATATGAAAGGTTAAAATATTGCTAATATCCCAATTTCATAATTTAGTTTTAGAATTTAATCTGGATCTTGGGATCTCCAATCAACTAGGTTGGATTTCCACTATGAAATTATTATTTTGTGGGGTTTAATCTTATTTCTCTCGAAAAACAATATATTTGATCTCTTGGTTACCCTTTGGTGTTCCACTAAATTTTCTTTTAATTTTACATAATAAATATCACTCCATTCCCATGTAATTATTTTATAGTATTAAGTCTACAATGAATGTGTCTAGAATTACCATTATACATTTTACTTTATGCCCTACCTATGCTAACTAGCTATCACAATGTATGTAGATGGTAGCGACAAGCTTTAGCCAAATTAAAATATCTATCAAAAAAGTTTTAAGCCTGCTCTGCTTCCAACCACTGGTGGACTTGGTATCTTTCTATCACATATTCAGTTAGCATCTTTATACCATTCCAGGACAGTTGGATACATTGTATAATGTAATTCATAAGTCATTATATATTTCGAATATCTAAGAACTCATATTAACCCTTTCCAATGACTAAGACTAAGACTACTTCTGAATTTGCTAAGTTTATTCACAATAAAAGCTATGTCAGAATGTTGTAGTTCATGATTTACATTAAACTCCCTATTATACATTAATAGTTTATTTGTGAAAGTTGTATAATATTCTTTGCAAGATGTAAATTTACATCTACTGGAGTTCTCACTAGTGTACCATCATATTGTTTGAATTTATTCAATATTTTATCAATATAACATGATTGAGATAATACTAAACCATCAAATGTCTTATAAATTTTAATTCTCAAAATAACATATGTGATACTCATATCTTTCATATCAAAATGTTTTGCTAACATTTTCTTTGTTTGCTTCATCTTTAAGTCATTACTTCCTAGTATCAACATATCATTTACATATAAACAGACCATGATATAGACTGTAGGTGTCTTCTTGACATATATACTCATTAATTTTGAATCCATTTGACAACAATACATTATCAAATTTTATATGTCACTACTTAGGTACTTGTTTTAATCCATATAACAATTTAACAAGCCTACACATCTTTTTATATTGTTCGAACACAACAAATCCTTTAGTTGCTCCATATAAATTTTGTTCTCTAATTCACCATACAAGAAAGTCATCTACACATTTATTTAATGTATTTGTAAATTATGTAATGTTGTAATTAAAATCAATACTCTAATGGATGTGATTATTAAGATTAGTGAATCTGTGTCAAAAAAATCAACTCCATATTGCTTTTTAAAGCCTTCAGCAACCAATCTAGCTTTATACTTATCAATTGATCCATGAGCTTTCTATTTTCTATTGAAAGTCCATTTACACCCTAAAAGTTTTATATCTGAAGGTAAATTTACCAACTCCTGAGTATGATTGAACATTAGTGACTCACTTTCACTATTTGTAATACTTGAAATTTTAGTGATGTAATAATTGTAATACCTGAAATTTTAGTGACGCAATAACCGAAATTTGAGTTTAAAACACATATACGTATAGATTTATATATAAATACATATATATATTTGTCATTGGTATTCAATTAATTAGTTAGCATAGAAGTATAAAGGAATATACATTGAATAATAATTGACATATAGAATTTTTGGGTAAATATATGCTTCTCTATTTGAATAAGAAAATAGTATTTTAGTATGATATTAATATAGAAAAGTATGTGTATAAAGTATTAATTAGATGCACTCATGAAAATAATATTTCATTTAGTATGATGGTAATATACATAGAGAAGTATATG
>JAJIYU010003911.1:0-25544 GCA_030144865.1 Tinospora cordifolia
CAATGATAGCTGAACTTTTGACTTTTGTAAGAGTGTACATTTGAGTATAACTTGAAGTGCATATACTGAAAGAAGTTTGGGGGAGCTATGAAGACATGGTTGTGAGCATGAGCAAAGAAAAACAAAGGATGGAACAGAAATGTATCAAGCTATATTAAGAAAATCAAACAATTCAGGTTATTATTATTGTTATGAGTGTACACCTAAGTCAGATTTAAATTCCTATTACACTTGTACCTTGAGCCAGGCTACGTTACAACCTAAAAGAAAGACCACTGATCCTGATTATAGTTTGACTTGAGTAGAAGATGGATAGCTGAGAAAATTGAGAGGGTCTGTGTACTTAGGTATTAGGAAATGATTTTTGTGCATGGAATGGTACCAGCAAATCACTTGCAAAGTCCAAGAGGATTGAGATACTAACGGATGATAGGGTGAAGTTAAGGAAGAACAGAGGATGAACTAAAAATCTAGACAAACTGAATGTTCCTAAGGGAGTGTTAATGAGTCATAAGCTATGGGAATGGAAAATTGAGGTTATAATGATGAGTGAAAAAGAATTTGAACTCTATATGGCATGACATGTTAGTTTTAGATTAGAATCATTGTTCGAGGATGAACAATAGTCTAAGTTTGGGGTATTTGTTAATTGCATAACAAACTACTATTGGACTAGGTAAAATGATGCATTTTATAGGAAATAAGAGAAAATATAAGTAGAGAATTGCATAATTGGCAATAGTTGCATATAGTTAGGAATTACATTGTTTAATAACTTTTAAGCCTTATTTTGATGATTTTGATATGTTTCTATGAGAAAATAATGTCTGAGAAAGAAATTTGCATGTATTACAAGATACAGGTTGATATATACAAGGAATGCATCAGAATAAGGCATAAAAGAGATGAAAATCAAGAGCAAAGACCAGAAAACCGCGGTACAACAAACTGAAGATTGCAATCAGAACAAAAGAGCAAACCAGTGAAGACCACACTGGTAACCGCGGTCCACAGATTGAAGACTGCGGTCACCAGAACGTGGTTGCCACAGATTTTTCACAGACCGCGGTGGATAGAATGCAGGAAATCTAGGGTTTTTGACAACAAACTCATAGACCGCGGTCACTGACCAAGGTCACTCGATTGTAAAGTGAGATTTTCGTATTTTTTAAGTTTTTTAGGGCAGGACTATAAATATAAGAAGGTATTTAGAGTCCAGGGAGGGAGGATTGAAGAAGAAACACTGTGACAGCTATTAGGGCATGAAAGTTTAGGTTTTTACTGATTTTCAAAGATTGTAAAGAGATTTGAGTATGCATTGCTTATTTGAATCTAATTTTATGTTTTCCTTTACATCTATGTCTAGCTAATTAGTTCTATTGTCTAGGATGTGATTGTTCAAAGCATAGTTTGTGATATCTAATTGTAGTTGCTGATTTATAAATTTTATTCCTTATTGTGTAGACTTAAGGCCTTATATCTACTGGCCACAGATGTATTGAACTTAGTATTTCAGTCTATCTTGGGAGAGAAGTCTAAAATATGGACATCACAATCTGGACCTAGACCAGTTTATTGATCGGGAGATTGTTGACCAATCTAGGGAGTTGCACAGGGATTCTTAGTTTAAACACATAGATTGTCTAGCGAACGCCTCGGGAGAGGGTTTGACGAAACAAATCTAGTGAGTGGTGGAACACCTTGGGAAAGGGTTTCAGCCATTGATGCTATAACTCATAGATTAGCTAATTCACAAATACAACAAAGATTTGCAAACTATGTGGTGACATTCATTATCCTAGACATGTTTCTCTACTGAATTCTACAATTTATCATAGTCTTTGTTTACATTAGTTTTTGGTTTTGAAATCAACTTAATCACTTTCAATTTAGTCTTGACAAAACTGAGATCATTAGTAATTTTGGTATTAAAAATCAATAGCTACCATTTTTCCCAGAGGACGATACCCGGATTTACTGGATATTACTATTGCGATCCCGTACACTTGCGAGTGAGCTAACAACAATACACCCATTTGACTTGGAAATCATTGGATTACGAGTTTGGAATGTTAGAAATATGATAGATACTAAGAAATGGTTTTAAATCCAAAAAGGGCTCAGGATACGTGAAGATTAAAATAACAAAGCGAGGATTTAAGCAGTTGAACAAGGAACAAGTGGAAATGACTGTACACTCTCTTTAATATCATTTCAGTCTCGAATGTAAAACATGACTATATGTTTACTTTTATGAGCTTAGAAACATGCTAGGAATGATATGTTACTTGTTGTATTTTTGTGTGTACTTGTGATACTGTGATAGAATGTTACCTATTTCTATCATTAAATACTATGCAAGAATATGACATTTGTGCTATTTGTTAGATAACATGATCTGTGTGACCTGTTATATGATAATTTATCAACATGTTTAGTTTATACATACACCGTGATGATGAGATAAATTGCGCATGCTAGTGGTCACTGAATAAAGATAATTAAGATTCTAACCACATAACGTGGCAATGACATAAATACTATGGCAGCAGTATAGTATCGTCGTGGGTATTTTTGCACCCTAAACGGGTGTTTATGCTACTGTGGCAGTAGTTGAGATGAGACTAAGGATCAAGTGAGACCTCAAATCTAAAGTTGTGTCATGATGAGGAATTGGCCTTTGGGACGTTACTTTCAAGAAATCGAACATAGGGGAATATCGGGAGGATTATTTTCGGTTTTAACGTCAACATAAACAATTGAAGTGTTTTAAAACACCTAATGATTTATGAGTGTTTGCATGTTTTATTTCTTTGACTTTAATAATGTTTGAGATGTGTTGCATATGATCCACTAGGCTTTTGAGCTCACCCACTAATTTATTTTTTGGGTAATCACTGAAGACACTTGTGCTGATAAGTGAATGAGACAATTTTGTAGTTCAAATATACCTTTGAGTAGTCGAGGTATAAGAGTGGGAGGCCATTTACCATTTTGCTTTGTAGGGCATGGGACCCATATTTGATTTATGTTTGGTTAATTTATTTATTGACTTCGGCCATGGGGCCAAGTATTGGTTTAATGATTCATTTGAACTTAGGCCATGGGGTCAGAGTTTTTCATTGTTTATGAGTTTGATTTATATTACGTCTACTTGATATACCATCCCTATGTTGAATCATGCATGATATTGTTGTCTATATTTTCACACTCTGATGTTTTATTAGGATGATTACGAGAAAGAAAGAATAAAAGTAATGTCTCAGTTCCTAAATATTGAAAGCGGGAGGAACCGCATGTTTAACTTGAATTATGTTTTGAGTTGAGAGATGAAGATGCTCAATCAATGGCATTCGTGAAAAAAATTCAAGGGTTGAGGCATTACAAATTTAATATTAGAGCTTAGTCAGTAGCTCGCTGGAAGGAGCTCAGTTAGTATCTCGCTGGGAAGAGCTCAGTCAATAGCTCGATGGGACAGAATGTTAGACTGACACCAAAGGGTGGCATCGGAGCTCAATTAGTAGAACTATTGGGAAAAGTGTCTTGAGTTAGACAAGAAGTGACTCATGTAAGGAGTTGAGAGCTCAATCAATAGTTCAATTAGTTTATTTAGTTAGTGGCTCGGTTAGTAGATCATTAGGCTAGAGTCTAAGGTATAAACCATAAATTGCTAGTTCTATGGAGGAGTTGTGCAATAGAGACTTTGCATACTTAGGTCTAGGGGAAAACCTTAGGTGTAGACGAGGGTTCATCAAGATGGCATAGTGGATCACAAATAAAAGTTTTTAGGGCATAAGTTAGAGACTGATAACATGTGAAATGAAACACTTATTTGGTCACGACACAAGATCGGGAGGATCTTGTGTCCTTGGTTTCTATGTAGTATAGGACACATAGGAATTCGAGGATTTGGAAGAATCATTGACTCGAAGATTGATGAACCATATTTGTTGAGTGGTCGATGGCTTTGGACGATCTTGTTTCCCTATGTTTGGTTGGTATGGGATGATCATGTATAGTGGGGCTTGGGAAGCCTTGGACATCGAGACACTTGCGAAATTGTTCAGGTGTAATGGAATCTCTAGGTGGAAACCTATTTCGATGGGCAAGAATGATATGGGATGCTCGAACTCAGAGGCATAGGTGGAACCTTGAAATTTCTCTACGCTAGCATGTTGTTGGTTATGTTATGTATGATTGTCTACTTGCATACCTACTTGTATAAAGATTTTGGTATATGTATATCATGAATTTTTAAATTTTGAGCCCAAATCCTATACCTAGAAATGAACGACTTACTTTGGACTTAGAAGCACAAACTAATAGGCTACTAAATTGACGAGAACTTATAAACATGAATCTAGAGTCATGTTAGTACGACAAAATTAATACGAGTTCAAATTAATGTATAAGGGTGTTTATAATTGACCTTATGATGATTGAATAGATCTTTGGTTGTAAATAAATGGCTGAGCCCAAAATACATGCTATGAGAGCTGCCGCATCTGATGAGACTGAACCAGAAGAATAGGGGGCACAAATTAATCAAACTAAGGCTCAGGTTAGGGTTGTGTTAACTCTAGAGTTCTGGGATGAGATTACCAGACGGGTCACTGAGCAGATCATTAGAGTATTTTCATTGCCACAGATACAGGCACAGGCAGCACTAGAGCAGCAGGTACAAGCCCCACCTTAGGAGCAAATCTTAGTACAACAGTCGACGCTTATGCCAAAGGTTCTAGTTCATCAGAGGCCACAAGAGGAAATTGAGGACAAAGAGCAGAGGGCAACGTTGATGGAGTAACATAAACTCCGCCCTTCCCAATTTGATGGTACATCTGACAACATAGCTACAGATCATTGGTACCAAGAGTTAGACAAACACCTGGATGTGCTAGGGGTTACAAGACCTCCCAAACTCTGCTAGCCACACATCAGTTTAAGGGACCAGCTAGGAGTTGGTAGCAGATGCTAAAGGCAAATTTGAACATCTATGTTCAACACATGAACTGAGAAGAATTCAGAGAGGTATTAAATGAAAAATTCTTTCCAAAGGCTGCACTAATGCAAATGCAGTCTGAGTTCATTAGGTTGACTCAGAGAGACATGACTATGTCTGAGTATGAGGTCAAGTTCACTAAATTAGCGAAGTTTGCACTTGAACTAATCAAGAATAAGAAAATGAAGGCTAAAAGGTTTGCAGAAGGATTGAAAATTGAAATTCGCAACGTAGTGAGGTCAATGGGTCTAAGGACTTATAGGGAAGTAATGGAGAAAACATTACTGATAGAGCAAGAGGTCAACCTTGAGTCGAAGTTGAGAAACAAGGGGAAGAGACCAAGTAATAGTAAAAAGTTTCAAGGAAACCAAAAGAAGCAGAACAAGAACAAGCCACCAAGGCAACACAACTAGGGTAGAATCAACAATAGCCAGCTCGAAGAGAAGGAGCTTGTTATAACTGTGGACAGAAGGGGCATCTTGCCAAGGACTATCAGAACCAGGGACCACAGAGATAGATCCAAGGACAGAATAATGGTCAGGGCAAGAACCAAGGTGGACATGAACAACAACAACCACAACAGAGGTAACCCCCACAACAACAGCAACAAGGCAGATAAAATTAGGCTCGAGTGTTTGCTATTGAGGATGGACAACTAGATTCAGCTCTGGCTGTCAAAGGTATATTTCTATTGTTTAATGTTGCTACTAAAATCTAGTTTGATTCGGGTGCTACTAAGTCCATTGTGTCAAAAGACCTAGTTAGGAGATTGCAACCAATGCATCCACACCACCATAACCATTGTATGTATCCACTCCCATAGGAACTACAATGACTACCTAGAAAACTTGGACATGTGAGTTGAGATTTGGAGATAAACTAATAACTACCAACTTTAGACTGTTTTCTTTCCATGGTTATGATGTGATACTGGGAAAGGACTGATTAACCCAATACTAACCTCAGATTGATTACCCAAGATGGAGAGTCACATTAACTCTACCATCTGGTAAACTACTAAAGGTCAAGGGGGATATGCAGAGACTACCTTGAAACCCTATGACTGCTATGTTGCATTGCATAAGGAAAAGTGGGGACTTCAAATAAGTTGGATGATGATATTAGGGAGTTGAAAGATGTTTGAAAAATACTTGTAGTGTGGGAGTATCCATATGTGTTTCCAGATGATTTACCTGGACTACCACCACACAGGCAAGTAGAGTTCAAGATTGAACTACATCTTGGCACAAATCCTATAGCAATTCCTCCTTACAAAATGGCAGCAATGGAGTTGATCGAACTCAAGACACAGCTAGATGAACTCCATAAAAAGGGATTTATTAGATCCAATGAATCATTGTGGGGAGCTCTTGTATTATTTGTGAAAAGAAATATGACTCAATGAGGTTATGTGTTGACTACAGGAAAATCAACCAAGTGATCATAAAGAATAAGTATCCTTTACCTAGGATAAATGACCTATTCAATCAGTTGAGGGGAGCCACTCACTTCTCCAAAATTGATCTAAGGTCAAATTATCACTAGTTGAGGATAAAGGAGGCAGACATCCATAAGACAGCCTTCAGAACTTAATATGGACATTTCAAGTTCATAGTAATATTGTTTGGTTTGACCAACGTACCAGCTACATTCATGGACCTGATAAGCAGAGTCTTTTGGCAGTATCTAGATCAGGTCATAGTGGTGTTTGTAGATGATATCCTAATCTACTCCATATCAGAGGCTAAACATGTACAACACCTAAACATTATCTTGAGGATACTAAGAAGAAACAAATTATATGTTAAGTTCGGCAAGTGTGAGTTCTGGATGAAAATGTCAAGTTCCTTAGCCATGTAGTTTTAGTTATAGGGATATCAGTTGATTAGGATAAAGTGGAGTTAGTAGCTAACTGGAAGCACCCAAAAATAGACACAGAAATTAAAAGCTTCTTGGGTTTGGTAGGATATTGCCGTAAGTTTATCCAAGACTCCAATTTAGCTGGACCTATGACTAAGCTGACCAGGAAAGGAGAGAAGTTCATCTGGGATGAAAGGTGTGAGGAATCTTCAGGGTTGAAGAAGAGGTTGACTTCAGCTCCAATTTTGGTTACCCCTACTCATGGTATTGGATACATTCTGTATATTGATGCCTTACAGAACGGATTAGATGTTGTATTGATGCAAGATGAGAAAGTTTTTGCTTATGCCTTTTGACAGTTGAAAAATACAAAAATACAACTACCCCACACATATGGGTTAAAACTAGCTACTATTATGTTTGCCTTAAAGATTTGGAGGCATTATCTCTGTAGAGAGAGATTTAACCTGTTTTCAAATCATAAAAGCCTGAAGTACATTTATTCTTAGAAGGATCTGAATCTGAGACAATGGAGATGGATGGAGTTTCTAAAGGAAAATGATTTTCAACTATATTACCATCCAGGGAAGGAAAATGTTGTAATTGATGCCCTCAGCAAAAAGTTCGATAAGAGGAATAATGAGAAATGGCAAATGTATCAGCTCATTAGTGACCACGACTTGAGTGTAACTTCAAATGACAAGCAAGCATACCTATGTGCAATGGTTTGCCAACCAAATCTCTTACAACAAATTAGAGATAAACAAAAACACGACAAATGAATTGTGGACCTGACAAAAGGTGTCAAGCAAGGCAAATACATCAATTTTAGAATTGACGTTGAAGATATATTAAGACTTGGAGATAGAGTCTGCATACTAGAGAGTGGGTAGAGTAGAAAAACTACACTAGATGAAGCTCATCAGAGTAAGTACACAATGCGTCTAAGAGGTGATAAGATGTACCAAAACCTCAAGAAGACTTATTGGTAAAGAGGTATGAAAAGGGACATGGCCAAGTATATCTCTAAATGTCTAACTTGTCAGCAAATGAAGGTCGAAAACAGGAAACCCTCAGAAATGTTGTAACCACTTCCAATTCTCAAGTGGAAGTGAGATAATGTTGCAATGGATTTTGTCAGCTAATTACCTAGGAACCAGAAAGGTGAAGACACAATGTGGGTGATCGTCTCACGAAGATAGTTTATTTCCTATCCATCTGATCTACAGATATAATTGGAAAACTGAAAAAACTGTATGTCAACGAAATAATGAGGCTACATAATATACCCAAGACCATAGTGTCAGATTGGTCCATATTTACATCTCAGTTCTGGCAAAGCCTACAGAAAGAGTTAGGAAGTTGGTTCATCATGAGCACTACCTTCCATCCTCAGATAGATAGGCCATCTGAGAGAGTGATACAGATACTAGAAGACATGTTCAGATCATGTGTAGTAGACTTCAAGGGCAATTAGAACAAATACTGGCACCTAGCGAAATTTGCCTACAATAACGGCCATTAGGCGAGTATTCAAATGGCTCCATATGATGCTCTCTATAGCAGAACCTATAGATTTTTATCTTGCTGGGCAGACTTTGAGGACCATGTACTCACAGGGCCAAACCTAGCACCAGAGATGAATGAACATGTGAAACAGATCCAACGGAGGTTAACCACCGCTTAGAGTAGGTAAAAGTGTTTTGCAGATAAGAGAAGAAGACCACTAGAGTTTCAGGCTGGTGATAAAGTATTTGTGAGGATTAGCACTCAAAAATTAATCAAGTGTTTGGGGTCAATGGAAGCTATCACCAAGATTCATTGGTCCATTTGAAATACTTAGTCGAGTTGGTGAGTGTGGATATGAGTTGGAATTGCCAAACAAAATGTTCTCGATCCACACTATATTCCATGTGTCGGTGCTGCGAAAGTATAAACCAAATCCCTCTCACATCATTCACTGGGAGGAAGTCAATATCCAAAAAGATGCGACTTATAAAGAACTAAAAATTAGGATATTAGATCATAAGGTACAAAGTCTCAAAACTAAGGACATCCCTTTAGTTAAGGTTTTTTGAAGACACCACAACCTGGAAGAGGTTACCTGCGAACTAGAAAAAGAAATGTGAGAGAAATAACTAGACCTTTGCATAAGGAACATTTGAATGGACGACATTGTACAAGTATGTGATTACTTTTAAATTTTGAATATGAAATTTTTTTAAAATGGGTAGATTGTAATACCTTAAACAGTTTATAAATTCTCAAAAAAATGGTCCACATGGTTACCTCGGTAGCCATTTGGGTATCGTGTTACTGCAACGTGAAATGAAAAAAACGAGGTTTTCGCGTGGATCCTGCATTCCCGACTAAGCTGGAAAAGCAAAGTTTTTGTGTGGATACCTTGGTACCGGTTGCCAATATTGTAGTATTACAATAAAAAAATATATGGAATTTGGGACGTGGATGTAGTATCACTGTGCCAAAACGCAATACTGCATTATTGCGATTAGAAAACTCAGAGTTTTGGGACCTAAACCAAACAAGAAGAACTTCATTAATACAAATGTTGCAGTTCCATTGTAGAGCTCAAAACCTCAACAAAACATATTACAAGGTAAGATTCAACTCTCAGACATTTATAAGAGTTCTCTATTATGTCCTATCACGAATAGAGCCGACTATAATGACGTATAATAGGTTGTTTCACTCTTTGCTGCGTAACAAAGTACCAGAGCCACTTGTGAACATCTTTTTGAGACAAATAAAGGAGGAACAATTAACTGAAAGGTATAACAATCTTATACTCACTGAAATACTTACCTTTGAATCCTAAATTTGATGTATCAAAATCCTAGGCATGAGGGAAACGGGAAGCGCATGAATAGAATGCGATTTCACAATATACTACATGACTACCGTGGCATAGAACATGGTAGTGGACTGTACACGTGAAAACAACCTCTTATTACCATAGTAATGCTAGGAGTACCGTAGTAATGCGATGACCATTTCATCTTTTGGACCTTTCATGCATGAAATCTCGATCACCATGGTACCTTCCCTATACTATAGTGTTGATGGGTGATAAACACTATAGGACGATTATTTCACTCTTTTGCATACAACACTCCCATTTGACTTGGAAATCATTAGATTTTGAATTCAGAATGTTACAAATATAATAAATACTAAGATATGGTTTTTAATCCAAAAGGGGTTGAGGATACGTGAAGATTGAAATAACGAAGTGAGGGTTTAAGGAGTTGAACAAAGAACAAATAAAAATGACCATACACTCTCTTTATTATTATTTCAGTCTTGAATGTAAAGCATGACTTTGTGTTTACTTTTATGAGCTTACAAGCATGCTAGGAATGACATGTTACTTGTTGTATGTTTATGTGTACCTGTGACACTGTGATAGCATGTTACCTGTTTCTGTCATTAAATACTATGCTAAGAATGTGTTATTTGTGTTATATTTTAGATAACATGATATGTGTGACCTGTTACATGATAATATCAACATGTTTAGTATATACATGTACCGTGATGATGAAATAAATTGTGCATGCTAGTGGTCATTGAATAAAGATAAATAAGATTCTAATCATGTACCCATGCAATGATACAGATACTGTGGTAGTAGTCTGATATCATCGTGGGTATTTTCCTACCCTACACGAGTGTTTATGCTATGCGGTAGTAGTTGAGATGAGATTGAAGATCGAGTGAGATCTCACATCTGAAGTTGTGTCACAATGAGGAATTGGCCTTCGGGGTGTTACTTCCAACAATTCGAACACAGAGGGGTACTGAGGAGATTCCTTTCAGTCTTAATGTCAACATAAACAATTGAAGTATTTTGAAACACCTAGTGATTTATAAGTGTTTGCATGTTTTTTATTCTTGACTTTAATAATGTTTGAAATGTGTTGTATGTGATTTACTGGGCTCTTGAGCTCATCCTACCAATCTATTTTTAAAGTAATCACTGAAGACACTTGTGCTAAGAAATGAATGTGATATTTTTGTAGTTCAAATATATCTTTCAGTAGTTGAAATATAGGAGTAGGAGTCCATTTACTATTTCGGTTTGTAGGGTATGAGACCCACATTTGATTTATGTTTGGTTGATTTATTTATTGGCTTTGGCCATAGGGCCAAGTATTGGTTTGTTGATTCATTCGGATTCAAGCCAAGGGGTCAAAGTCTTTCATTGTGTATGAGTTTGATTCATATTACGTCTAGTTGATATACCATTCCTATGTTGAACCATGTATGATATTGTTGTCTATGTTTTTGCACTTTGATATTTTATTAGGATGGTTACAAGAAAGAAAGAATAAAAATAATGTCCTAGTTCCGAAATATTGAAAGCAAGAGTGCTCGCATGTTTAACTTGAATTATGTCTTGAGTTGAGAGACAAAAAAACTCAGTCAACGACGATTGTGACAAGATTCAGGAATTGGGGTGTTACAATTCCACTCTATTACTAGTAGAAGGGAGATGGATAATGTATAATGAAAACTACATATATACTATTTGCATGGAAGCTTCAAGCATATTTTGAGCATGTATGATTATTTTATTTCTATGTTGAGTGTTTTCATATATTTGTGTTCTACTTTGTTTTAAATATGGTTTCATAATGCAATGTTTGAGCTAAATGTGTGTATAATGCCAAAGTAGTTGTATTTAATTCATGAAGTAGTAGTTGGTCACTCTTACTTCTATAACATTTCAAGTTCAAATTTAAAAGGAAAATGAAAGCTTTAAGAGGAACGATAAGCTCTCCTTAATTTTGTGTATATGTGTATCTTGGGAGGCATCCATAGAAGTGTCATTGAAACTATATAAACATTCACTATCTAATATGTATCATTGTAAGTTTGATAGCTTTAAACTTGAAACTTGCTATGAATGTGATTCACAATTTGATTATATATTTTATGAAATATGTGGATGTCATGAATATTGTTGTTGTGTTTATTTAGTTATATTATATTGTATAAATAAAGAAATTCTACCAAAATTTGCAGGATGAAGCATTAGCTATTATAGTATAAGGTTTACAAAGTGTCATGTGTATAGTTGAACTGCATACAAAGTGTCAAAGCAATGAAAGACTAAGAAAGCCCCAACAAGAGTAGGCTAAAGAAAAAAAGGAATGGACATCTTGTCTTTACTAAAATGAGCTCAAGGCCAAAGAAAATTCTTTTATAAAGGTATGATACCGCCTATGCTAGCTCTATCAAAGGCCTATCCACCAAGATCACAACTACGTTTGTTCATCAAAAGAAAGGCATAAAAGAAAGAGTTGTCCAACTAAAGGGTGTAGTAAGAATGGAAGAGCTTTAATGAATAAGAGTTTAATAAGTAAAAGTTTAATGAGCTAATGATATGAATAACACATTAAATTATCTATGGACTCAACTATTGTAAATGCCCTTAAAACAAAAACTTAGTATTCTCATTTAAGAATGACATCCAATTCAAATTTATAAATAAATGAAAAAAAAAAACTTTTTAGTTGTAATAGGCTAATTCACACTCATAAACGTCTTATGTTGATATCCGGAAAAATACTTTGACTATGTCCTCTTAATCTCTCCTAACAAACAATTAAACGAATCGGTGCATTCTTTCTCCCTCCCCCTGCAAAATGGAAATATCTTGCCCCATTCTATCAAATGTCAATCCCCCAAAGAAGAAATAAAGCAAAACTTTCACGCTCCCTCTATTGGTTTTTTCCCGTCTCACCAAAATCAAAGCTCAATCCGCCTCCCTTGTGAGACTCCTAAGCGTAGAACATGCTTCTTCTCCCTCCATTCCCTCCTCCTTTTCTCCCCTCTCCATTTCTACGCCACCACCATCATTCCCTAACGCCGCCGCCTCTCTCCGTCTCCGCCACCTCCGCCACCGCGCCCGCTACCGCCACCTCCCGCTCCGACGACCTAACTTCCCTCTACAACCGTCGGTATGACTTCACTCCTCTCCTCCACTTTCTCTCTTCAACTACCACTGCCAATGCCGGAACGACAGCCGCCACTCCGACAGCTCTCGACCCGGCGGAGCGCCGCCTTGCCGAGTCCTATCGCGCCGTCCCCGCCCCGCTCTGGCACTCCCTCCTTAAATCCCTTAGCTCCTCCTCTTCCACTCTCCAAACAGCCTACGCCCTCGTTGAGTGGCTCCAAAAGCACAACCTGTGCTTCTCCTACGACCTTCTCTACTCAATTCTTATCCACGCCCTCGGCCGCTCGGACAAGCTTTACGAGGCCTTCTTGCTTTCTCAACGGCACACCCTCACGCCCTTAACTTACAATGCCCTAATCGGCGCCTGCGTCCGCAATGGTGACATCGAAAAAGCCCTCAATTTGATGTCTAGAATGCGTCGCGACGGTTTTTTCTCCGATTACGTTAATTACAGTTCGATAATTCAGTCGCTCACTAGGAGCAACGAGTTGGATTTGGGGTTGTTGGAGAAGTTGTACCAGGAGCTTGAGTTTGACAAGATTGAGCTTGATGGGCAGCTTTCGAATGACCTAATTGTTGCGTTTGCCAAGGCGGGTGATCCTGATAGGGCCATGGTGTTTCTGGGTATGTTTGAAGGGCAGGGATTGAGCCCAAAGACCGCGACGTTGGTTGCACTGATATCGGCCTTGGGAAATTCGGGGAGGACGGTGGAGGCGGAGGCCGTTTTCGAGGAGATGAGGGAAGGTGGAGTGAAGCCGAGGACAAGAGCCTATAATGCGCTGCTTAAAGGGTATGTGAAGTCAGGGTCTCTTAGAGATGCGGAATCGATTGTGTGTGAGATGGAGAGAGGAGGGGTTTTGTCTGATGAGCATACTTACAGTCTGCTTATCGATGCCTATGCAAATGCGGGCAGGTGGGAGAGTGCTAGAATTGTGCTGAAAGAGATGGAAGTGAGTAATGTGCAGCCAAATTCTTATGTGTTTAGTAGAATTCTTGCGAGCTACAGGGATAGAGGGGATTGGCAGAAGTCATTTTCAGTTTTGAGGGAGATGAGGAGCAATGGAGTTCGCCCTGATCGTCATTTTTACAATGTAATGCTTGATACGTTTGGGAAGTATAATTGTTTAGAGCATGTGGTATCAACGTTTGAGCGGATGAAGTCGGATGGGATTCAGCCTGATAATGTTACTTGGAATACATTGATTGATTGCCATTGTAAATCTGGTCGTTATGCTAGAGCTGAGGAGCTGTTTGAAGAAATGCAGGTGAGTGGGTGTTCACCATGCACGACAACCTATAACATTATGATTAACTCTAAGGGGCAACAGGAAAAGTGGGATGATGTAAAGAATTTGTTGGCAAGAATGCAGAGCGAAGGTTTGATTCCAAATGTTATTACATACACCACGCTTATCGACTGTTATGGACAATCGGGGAGGTTTAAGGATGCAATTGAGTGCTTAGAGGTCATAAAATCAGCTGGATTGAAACCTTCACATACCATGTATCACGCCTTGGTGAATGCATATGCACAGAGGGTATTTTTTTCCATTAGCTAGCATATTACAAGTATTTACACTACTTATGAACACAATCCTTTCCATTAAAATATTACGGTTAATGTTTACTAACAAGAGAGATTAGCAGTTACATGTTTGGGTAGAGATATACTCATTTATCAAGTGAATGAGGAATAGGGTGTCTTTATTTTTCATTTATATGGTTGATAAGCAAACTTCACGTGATGTACTACTTTGTGAAAATTGCAGAGTCTCGTGAGATCAGTAAAAGCGGAAAATAACATAACTTTTTTAAGCATCGAATGCACGGATTTTATAATTTTTTTAAGTTAAGAAACTTAAGCACATAACTTGTCAACAGCCAATTGGAAAACAAAATTGGACTGGAAGGATGGATCTATATCAATGTTTTAATAGTATTTCCTTCTATATTTTGACAGGGCTTGTCTGATCAAGCTGTGAATGCATTTAGAGTCATGAGGGCTGATGGTCTAAAGCCTAGTGTTCCAGTACTCAACTCATTAATCAATGCCTTTGGTGAGGATAGAAGGGATGCAGAAGCCTTTGCTGTACTCCAGTATATAAAGGAAAATGTAAGTCATTAAGGGTTATTGGTCCCATCATTGGCCTGTATTTTGTTTTGAGACTTGGATTATTTTGCCTATTTGGCCAATTTATTTTACAGTATATCTCTCTCTCAGTGTTGCTTTTCTTATAACTGCAGGAATTGACTCCTGATGTTGTTACATACACTACCCTTATGAAAACTCTAATACGTGTCGAGAAGTTTGAAAAGGTAGAAACTTTTATATTGCTCGTCTTACATTTAGGTACCAAAATGGACAGCAGATCACCTATATTATTCTGCATCTTATGGAAGCTATTTTTGCCTAGCTTTGTAATGCCCTCCACAATTATTATACATACGTAAATATTCAACAAGTTCTCAGATCTGTAGGTAATCTAGTAGTACCAAACTGCCAGTGCCTTGCTATGTCTCTTTTCCATGTTCTATGCTCTAATTGAAGTTATGACTGGTAATTGTTGTTCTCAATGATCCCTCTATGTGATTACAGTTTATTTCTTTTCTTTTCTTTTTTCTTATTTTTTTTTCCTATGTGGCTTGGTTAATCCTGCCAATTATTAATTTGGCTGAATGATGTGTTTATGCTGTCAGGTTCCATCTGTTTATGAAGAGATGATACTATCAGGAGTCAGCCCTGATAAGAAAGCAAGAGCAATGCTGAGGTCTGCTCTGAGATACATGAGGCACGCACTTAATTCTTAGCCAGGAGCAAAGCACAAGCTATTCTTCAGGGTACAGAAAACTGATGGCTATGTTGCCACACATTTGAGCTTCCTGATTGTCCATCTAAGGTTGGTTGTTTCTCTGCTCCCTCAGTGAGTCTAACATAGGGAATTTCAAAATTCGTGCTTTATAAAATATTTTGTTGAAATTTATGATATATTTTTTTTTTCCCGTTTTTGATTTGGAGTTTCAGGCTTAGTCTCTGATGAACCCACTTGAGTTCTTGCAGTTAGATTGAATTGGGTTAGGTCCTTTGGGATGATTGTGCTTTGATTTCCTCCAGTTACTATCATGCTGACTTTTATCAATTATCTTGCTTTACCAGCAAAATGCTAGGCTCGAGGCGAAAGGAACATGAAGCAAATGGAATTCAGATACAAAAAAGGATTTAGAGATGGTGGTCTCTCTTCCAAGATTAGCATTTGTATATATCTACATATTTATATGCATATATGGTCCTAAATCCCTAGTATCCATGTGAAGGAAGCATCACTAATCTTGTATCACATACAGGAGGACGGGGGCAAAAGAAGTCATGTTGTATTGTACAATTGAATCTGCATTACAGCATCACCATATTTGCTTGTATAGAGTTATGATGACCTAAATGAATTTGATTTTTCACACCTCTCTCTCATTTCTTCTTGCTTTATCCTCTAGCTGCAAATTTAAATGATGAGTTCGTTCACACTCTTAAAACTTAACCAAATTCAAACTGAACTCACCCTGATATTAACTCATTAAATTTCTTATCTCACAAAGACCTCAAATGACAAAATGAGTGAAACCTCCAAAATTCGAAACTCAAATTGCAATTTCAATAGATTCCTATACAATCTTCTCCATTTTTCTTGTGATTTCTTCTTCATTTTTCTTTAATTTCTTAAAAATATTTTTCCTTTCAAATTTGAAGTCAATTCTTTAAAAATAAATAAATAATATCTTAACCTCAATTACTAATCTCATGCACGTAAACTAACTTGAGTTGGGTAAAAAAATTTATTTGGTTTGAGTTTGAATTTCATTTTCTTATTTAAACGATTAGTTGGGGTTAGGATGAAATTTCTTTGAATCCAATACATTACACCTCAAATTAAGATTCTGGTTATTTGGATATAATATGCTCCTGAATAAATTTAGAACATAAAATATTTGAGGGCATCTATCTTATATTCTTATTGTCACGAGTAAATGAGATCAAAATTTTTGCCTGATTTCATAATTATAGTTTGTAACACAGCAATTCGAGACTGGGTGTTGCACACTACCGCTGCGCTGCGCAAGTATGGCGGACAAGCTTTGGTTCTCAACACTACCCGGAATTACACTCCTTAGTGTTGCACCCCGACTCTTCCCACTCTCATCAAAGCTAAGCAAATAGATTATTAAAAGCGATTCTAAGTATGTTGGTTATAGATTATTAAAATTCATTTTAAGAACTATAACAGTGTTTGTCATACTTTAAAATAAGTAATTTTATAATAAAATTGACAGTTTTACCTTTTTATATTAAAAAATAAAAATATTATTATTTGTTCATTTTCTTCAGGATTAAAGTTTTAAAACTAAAGTTGTACTAATTATTTTATTTTATTTATTTATACAAAATTTGATTTTTTTTTATTATAAGGTATGAATTATATATTTGATTTTTATAGTAGTTCAGTTTCCAAAAATTAAACTTTATTTCAGCAACTTATATGAAATAAATCATTCAAATACAAATTTTAGGTAATAATTTATGAATAATTTGTATATTATATAGGTTGGTTAAATCAAATAATTATTTTTATTTTATTATTACTCATCAAACATCTTATACTAAATAGTAATTATGTTTATACAAAAGGAATAAGTTAATATTAATTGTAGCAAGTAATAATTAAATAAATTTTTAAAAATTATAAATTGATAAAATAACTCAATCACATTTATTACAAAATGTACAAATTTAATTATCAAATGTCATGTGAAATGTCATAGCAAATCTTATCTCGTACTCTCTTCATATCATTGTTGTCGTTGATTTGTTTTGGATCATGTCAATCAATATTTTCCATTTTAGAGTCTTCATAGGTACATAACTAGGATTGATGTCATGCGGGTAAAATTGTACATCTACAATAGACTCCTTCCTAATAGAATTATGAATAGCCATTTATGCATTTATAATCTTTGTTTATTGTTTGATATCATAAGAGGGCATATTCTAAAGAATATGTTATCTTTATTTTCACACTCCAAATGACCTACTTTAGTGGTGATTTAATAAAATCCCATAGGAGTTTAAAATAGTTGAAATATAACTCTCTTAGGTTTATCTTATTTGAGTACTTTTTAATTTAATTTTGCTCTTCCTTGAATGAGTATTGAACAACTCTGAAACGACAAATTAATTACCTATTTTAGTGTTTATTTGATACATCTCATGGGAATTGTTGGAGCACCTTTTCTAAGCTGAAGGGTGACCCGACCGATACAATGACTTAACGAACTCATTCATTGAATCAAGTTTACCCAATCACTGTCAAAACTTTCCAACTACAATCCCAAGTGACATAAGAGTAATTTTAATAATGTATCAAGTGAAATGCGAGAGCAAACAAAATATTACAATTAAGTCTATGAGCAAGTACCACCCTTTCATAGATAATAAAAGTTTACTATTATAAATTACATATACGTAAGTAACCAACCTATGACAAAATTAAGAAAAGGGAAGGAGACCATCAAAGGAACTAGACAATCACAACACCTTTCTCTTTGTTAGTCACCGACAGACCTAAAATGTTAGTAATAGCAAGTAAGCCCAAATTGCAACAATGACTGAATGAGTAGTAAGTCCAACATTTTACTTATAACCAATATTCTAAAAACTATGCATGTATGCATGAACATTAATAATGAAGCAGTGCTTGTGAACATGACATATAGAGAAAATAGTTATGAACAATGCTATCGTTAAAAGAACAGTTTTGAATACATGCCAATTGAAAACGATATCTAGACTAGGGTTTCATATCATCAAATTCAACCCTACGGTCATCGCTCGAGTGGATCATGAGTCAGGCATACTAGCCACTCAAGCGAGTCATGAGCTAGGCGTATTCCTCGAATACCTCAACCTTGCGCTCGGACCTCGAGTCTAATTTCAATCATATCATGAACCCTGACCTCGTGCTCAAACCTCGAGCCTACAGTCTCATTATCGGTGTACATATATACATACATACATACATATATATATATATAGAAATCGATTTAATTTGGCTTAAATAAGATGAAACCATTCAACCAATCTCATTTTATTTGTGTTTTATGCAAGGAATACAAGTTAAAGCAACAACTAAATTAAACTATTCACCTCGGGTCCTGCGTATCAATGTCTTATAGACACACAACCCAGTTTCTCAGTATGTGCTCAGTTTTGCATTATTTAAACCCAATTTCACTTTCATTGCAAAATGTGACTCAATTCTAGTTCTGCAGTCCTTAATTGATCTCAGTCAACTTGGATTTGACTTGGTCAACTATTGGCCAAATTTAGTCAAACTTGGTCAACTAATAAAACTTAGTTCAAACTAGTCAAAATTGGTCAACATAGTCAATTTTGATCAAATTCGATCAACATGGGGTCAATCAATTTGGTCAAAATCCTCAATTTTTCTATTCTTAGTCAAATTTTTAGTTACATAGTCTCTATTGCACGATAAATTTCATGATTTTTTTTTGCAATCAAATCATGCATCAGATTGATGTGAACCTTTTTAGATTTAGTTTATACTTCCTAAATATTTACCATAATTTAGTTTGCAATTTTTTGATTTCATTTAGTAGGGGTTTTAAGTAGGTTATTAGTCCTCTTCAAATCTGGAATTTCATGCGATAGGTAGTCACATTTCATCTTAACTAACCGACTTACTTGTATCAGTTTTGGACAAAATTTTGTACACTTATTTGGGTGTCCAACAAAATTTAGCTCAAAAAGTAAGATTTGGTCATTCAATTGGTTTCCTAAAGTTTTAGCAATACAAGAGGTGCCCTTAAGTTCATGTATTTTCATGAATTTCAAGCATTATTTCCTACAATTAATTCTTTAATTTAAAGGCAATTTCATACACCTCTTGCATGTCTTTAAATCACAACGATATATCCTTTGAAAACATAGCCAAATTAGTAAGAAAAAATGATCAAACTCCTACTCACAATTTCACCAAATAGAATCAAAATTTTTTTAGTATCAGAACACTTAAGTAACAAAGCATTTGGTATGCATGTTAAACCAAAACCAAAGGGGATTATGGAATGGATTTTATATCTTCTTGTAGCCTAAAGTACCAAGATCTTTCACCCCAAATTGCGACTCAAACGGACTCCTCTAAGCACTTTAAGTTGCCCCAAAGTTGCTTCCAAGACAATTAGTTACTGTAACAAATTGCAACTAACTCAATTTGGCACCTTGTAAGTCACAATCATAAGTTTAGTTTTCATTTTCTAGCACTTAGAACTTGAAATCTACATATGAAAGATAGGAAAGGGTGGTTTAACCTCGAGATGATCACGAAATAACCATAGAAACGCTTCTCCAAAACTCAAATAAAAAATTTTCCCAATTGTTCAAGATTTCAACCATGTTAAGTACTCTAGCATGGTGACCATTTTTCTCTGCTATGGCTGTGAGCTTTGATAAAACAAGGATGAAGTCTTCAAAAGGGGACTTCAAGGTCTAAAGTGGTGGTTTATTTTATGGATTTCATTGGGTATGGAGGGAGCTAGAAGGAGGAGACGATGGGATACTTAAACCATGCATGGCACATGGTTTCAAGACAAGAGACGGTAAGAAAACAAGGGGAGAGAGCAAGAAAAGAAATGGGGGAGGCATGTGGGATGGCTAGTGCACCAAACCTAGCCCTCACAAGTCGTGTCAAACTTAGCCCTTACAGGTCGTGTTTCCCCCTTCTTTTTTTCCCTTTTCTTTCTTATTCCCTTTTTTTTTTCTTTTTGTCCACTCTTTTTTTTCTCTCAAATATTGCTCAACTTTTTTTATTTACTATTGTTATTATATATATATATATATTTTTTTTAATATCATTATTTATTTTTTTATTTAATTTTTTTTCCTAATTTATACAAAATTAGCTCAAAATCTTATCAAATTTGTTTTGTTATTATAAGAAAATGTGGTCAAATACATGAAATTGATTGCACCAAAACTGACGGTCGTAACAAGAATGCAAAAATAGTTGATTTACTCTCTTAGATCTATCTTGTTTTAGTATGTTTCAATTTAATTTTGTTCTATTTCAAATGGGCATCGAAAAAAATCTAAAATGATCAATTAATGGGCCGTTACAGTATTTATTCGATAAATATCTCATATTTAGTTTTTATTTCTTAAATTCATTTAAAACCCATAGATTATGATTTTTTTTTTAAAAAAAAAATTAAGTTTGAAACCCAAAAGTTTTTTGTATTTTCTTGCATGAAAAATCAATGTTCTATATATAAATCATTTTAGAAAAAATTATATTGTAATACCCCGCCTCCCCCTTGTGGCCTAAGAAATTCGGTTCAGAGGGTGCAATTACCATGTTGCCCTCAAGGTCAACACATCGGCACGTCATTGCCACGTACAAGCATCATTCGAGGCAACTCGAGAGGTGGAAGCATCACTCTATCTCTTTTCTTTCTTTCTTTTCACTATCCCAACTCTATGAGACTTCTTGTGACATATTAACTCATGCGAATTTCACATAAAATATTTTGAAATCTTCAAATGAAAATAAATCAATATCATTACTTTAAAACTCAATTTCAATATTCAATGAGTACAATAACCCTTGAACTTATTCAATAAAACAATTGTAAACTGAAAAGGAAACTAGGGTTAACAAGCCTGACTTAAACAAAATTTTGAATCTAGGAAGGAAAACTCTCTACACAACCTTTGATATTTAATTTCTTGAAATGTTAGAAAATATATATATATATATATGTCAAACACTTTCATAAATTAGGTGATTCAAATAATAACTTGTTATCAATTGACGTTAAGATCGAAAGAAATGCGCCTTAGTGTTCCAGATTTAGGAAGAGAAGTCAAATACGGATGCTCAAACCCATTATTAGTGAAGTGGGGTCAATATGCACACTCGGTTCACAATTCGGGAAGTGGAATTAATGCAAACACCCGGTTCCAATTTAGAAAATCAAAATAATCGACAAATCTGGTCTGGGTTAGAATACTCACGATGAAATCCATCATCGCGTTAGTGCATGGTCATAATCATTAATCTTTCTTTGGTGATAAATAACAATAATAAGGAACTAAATTAGGCATATAAGCATGTGGGCATCATAAACATGGTAATCATTATTCATATTAATCTTAGGCATGCTAATAACATCAACATACATTCAATTCTAAGCATGCATATTCATGGCATAACATGATCATATAGTTCAATACAACATGTATAGATAGATTCAAGACATGTTCCCAGACTAAGCAATTATACATGCATATAATATTTGAAACAAAATAATAAGTTAAAATCTAGAAATCGTCTTTACCTCAAAGCCTTAGTTCCTTCTTTTCCTTGGTATCATTATTCCAATCCTTCTTTGAGCCTTCAACCTTGAACATTAAGATTCAATACATTATTTTTTATTATTATTATGGTGTTTCTAACATTCTTGAATCATATCCTAATGATTCCTATCTAATATGACCTTTAATTGTGCAAGAATGTCACTATAGATGAGTTTTATTATGGTCTTGGGTCTATGTAGGGTGGTAGAGGAAAATATTACTGCAATAATCATAATGAAAAAGTAAAAAATAGGAGGTGCAGAAGCACTACCAAGGGAGGCTATCGAAGTAATCAATGGGTATTATAGGGGTACAGTGTCATTACCATAGTAGGCTATCGCGGTAACCAGAGGATTTTTCAAAAAAATCGTGTCATTACCACTATAACACTCCATATTTAAATGTGATATGTAAATTAATTTAAATAAAAATAATTATGTATAAATATATGTATTTGTATGGATTACATGTGTATATATGTGAAATTATATACACGTGTTAAAAATATACGTTATGTGTACAAATTAACTAAATTAAATTATTTATTGAGAAATAATTGGTGTGTATAAAAAATAATAATATTAATAAAGTAGTATTCATAAAATTAATATTTATTCATGTGTAGAGTTTAAGAGATGAGTGGGAAAAAATAATTAGAGATGAAATGCATGGGATAAGATGTGTCCTTGCAATATACAAGTGGGGGAGAAAATGTAATTAATATCATATATATAATAGGTAAGTGAAGCATGTTTGTTTATATCTATATATACAAAGGTAGTGGGCATAGAGATGCATGGAGCAAATAATTCATTAAGTGCAATTTGGTAATTGGCAATACATATATAATTATATATGGTGGGTGGCGTTGGTGTGAGGAGCAAAATTGGTAAGCTTGACAACATGCACGTATAACATGTAGTGGGGCACGTGATGATTGGCTGGCATGGGTATGGGTGGGTTTTACATTTGATATGGCACACTCTCTCATCTCTTGCAACTCCATAAGGCAGAAATGAAAACGGAAGAAAGAAAGGTAAATAGAGGAAGGGAAAATCTTATTTTCTCAACGGATTCAATGCGTAGGTAAGCTATTTCTCCCAATTCCTATCCTAAAAATGCTAAGTAAACCACGTACTATGATTTTAGGGGTTTAATTTTTACTGTAGAAGGTGTTTTATGATAGTACTAAGAATGGGGTATTACCCCACTATGAGTAAAACTCTGCAACAATTATACCAATATACTCTTGGTGATACGCAGATCTCAGATATGTAGTTAGTTTTCGTTCGTTTGTCTTGTAGACACCAAAATAAATATCCAAAGTTGAATAACCTTAGGATGGGTTTTTGGATATGTTAAACCCTAATAAAACTTTGATTGAAACTCATAGGAATGTAAAGAATGAAACTTCGTACCCATCGATACCAAATTCACGAATTTTGGATATCAATTGAATTTTTGGTGAATAATTGACCAATTGGAGTATTTATAAAAATTAAAAAAATTAGTAAAAATATATTTGGGAAGCCTATTTATTTTATTTTCTGCTATAAAAATATGGTACATGAGCAAAAAATTATTTTTAAAGGTTATTGAGAATATTTGGGTTAATGCATAGTAATATGTGGGGTTTAATATACGTATGTAATTAAATATGAAAAATATATACATTTGAAGTTATTTGTAAAATGAATTGAATTTGATTTGTGCACATAAACTGATAGGATGATTGTGCTGGATTGAAATATAGATTTTGGAGTGGATATTGGAAACTGATTAGACAATAATTTTGGTGAGTAATAACTATTTCTGATATTATGTGAAAACCTTTAATTTTTATTAAATAAGAATTGAAGCAGATAAAAACATATATTATCTAGGAAATGATAGATTATGTATCAGTAGATTTTACAGTAAATTTGGGAGAGACTAGTCATTATAGCAAGAAGTTAAATACGTGCCAGCGGGTTAAGTCGTTGGTATTCTGTGAGTATTTCTTTATCTTGGTTATTTATGACATTGTAGATATAAAAATAATTTGAATGTAAGCATGTTATTTGTATTGACATTTGTTACACTTGATTTGGAATTCATGAAATTGTATTTACACGGTAGCATGTTTTGGATTTGCAAGAACAGATCTAAAATGCGATATCATTTCGATAGACTAGGCCATGGAGAATAATACTTCTTATGTGATAATCCATGTGGGACTAAGCCATGAGAAGAATCAACCTTTCTCTATGTTATAATCTTCAAAATGATTGCGAAGTAGTTGATAACTAGAGGTACAATCTATTACTGTCGAAGCCATACAAAAAGTGAGACTGACTCTACTTTTAAAAGATGTGCATGTGCATATGTTTTACTAAATGATGCATTAAAAATAGCATGAACACTATATTGAATGCATATATGTATGGTTTGATTGTGCACGATGAATTTAAATGTTTTATCTAATTTGATTTTCTACATGGTTATTTAAATGTATCTAAATGTTATAGATAAAGATTATTCACTGGGCATGTTATCACTTACATATTATCTTCAAAATTTCAAGAACAGATATGAAAGAAAAGAGGCTAGTGCGAGAAGAGTAGACGATTCTTCAGCTACTGTTGTGTGTGTAGGCTTAATGGTTTTGTGGGTTGTATTTTTGTATAATTATAATTATTACAGTATATATAATCTCACCAGAGGGATTTGGATCTATTTATACTAGTTAAGAGTGTGGAACATTGTAGATTATAAATTATAAGTTACGACTAATGATAGCATGTGTATTATTATCTGTTATGGACTTGTGGATTAATAATAATGTTTATCAGGTGATGATTTTCTTTTGGGATAAGTCAAAATTTTAGGAGAAACTTTGTTGAAATTTTTTTTGTAGATATTGAGTAGTTCTGAGTGTAGAGGCTGACATAGGGGTAGTGTGTGACGACCCATAATTTGATGTACAAAAATTATCGGGTCTAATGTATAAATTTTCTGAAATTTTAGTGGAAATGTATGAATTTTTCTCAATTTTCTCCAATTTTGAATTTATTATTGAAGAAAATTAGAGTAATTGGAAAATAAATGCAATTTTGGGGAGAAAATATATGAAATTTTAAGAAAAATGTAAATTCTTGAGGGAAATGACTTTTGAGATTGATTGTTGAATTTTTAGAATGATCGTGGAATTTTAGAATGATTAATAGAATTTTCGGATAAAAAATGTAATTTTTGGGTGATTATTGAATTTTTGAGAAAAAATAATTGGATAAATGATAAAAATG
>JAJIYU010003912.1:0-25590 GCA_030144865.1 Tinospora cordifolia
AGAGATTGGCTACAGCTCAAAGTCGTCAAAAGAGCTATGCTGATAACAGAAGGAGACCCATAGAGTTCTAGGTAGGAGATCAAGTGTTTCTAAGAATCAGTCCTCAAAAGGAAATTAAGAGGTTCGGATTCAAGGGGAAGTTATCACCAAAATTCATTGGACCCTCAGAGAATGCGCTTATGAGTTGGAGCTACCAAATCGAATGTCCTCAGTGCATAATGTATTCCATGTATCGATGCTGCGGAAGTACAAACCAGACCAATCACATATCATACACTGGGAGGAAGTTGCACTACGAGATAATGCAACTTATAAGGAACTAGCAATTAGTATATTAGGCCGTAAGGTACAACGTCTTAGAACCAAGGAAATTCCACTTGTTAAAGTTCTGTAGAAACATCATGATCTGGAAGAAGCAACCTGGGAGCTAGAAAGCGAGATGAAGAACAAATATCCAAATCTCTTCACCGAAAATGCCTAACCAAATAGCATTGACGTGGATAGGTACAAATTTCGAGGACGAAATTTATTATAAGAAGGGTAGGTTGTAATACCTGAAATTTTAGTAACATAATAATTGTAATACCTAAAAATTTAGTGACATAATAATTGTAATACATGAAATTTTAGTAACGTAATAACCGAAATTTGAGTTTAAAACACATATACGTATAAATATGTATATTTGTCATTGGTATGCAATTAATTAGTTAGCATAAAAGTTTAAAGGAATATACGATGATTAATATTAGACATATAGAATTGTTGGGTAATTATATGCTCCTCTATTTGAATAAGAAAATAATATTTGTGTGATATTAATATAGAAAAATATGTGTATAAAGTATTAATAAGATGTTCTCATGAAAATAATATTTCGTTTAGTATGA
Source organism: Tinospora cordifolia (assembly GCA_030144865.1). Lineage (NCBI taxonomy): Eukaryota > Viridiplantae > Streptophyta > Magnoliopsida > Ranunculales > Menispermaceae > Tinospora > Tinospora cordifolia. Next base: position 891 of record JAJIYU010003912.1, read on the forward strand.
TGGTAATATACATAGAGAAGAAATGTGTAAAGGAAATACATTCATGAATGAAATATCTCATTTGTTGAGATGTTAAAGTGGGCATGTGTGGGAAGGAATAATCTCACATTGGAAAGATAGAGACAATATTTGAAAGAGGGCCCTATATAAACCCCCTACTCCACCCATTTCATTCATCCCAAAGACAAGAGTTGAGAATTCCTCTTGCTTTTTCTCTTTGCCTCCTTCTTGGCAACCTTAGTTCTAGTTCTTCTTTGCTTGAGCCATTCTAAATAGTTCGCGAAGTAATAGCCACAAAGTGCTACAAATAATTTAGGAAGCGATCTCGAGGTGAGTTTCTTTCCTTTCTTTTAATTTATTATTTTGACTTAGATGATGTTTGTTTGTTTTGGTTAGCTTGATTTTTCTTTGTTTTTATTCTTGTTCTTTGTATTTATGTCATTCAATTATCATGTTGCATAACCAAGAGAGTATGCTCTGTAGCTGCGTCTTGTACAATCTTCTACATCAAAAATCGAAAGTCACAATCCTGTTTGAGAGAGTATGCTCTGTAGTTGCGTCTCGTACGATCTTCTACATCAGAAATCGAACATCTGTGTTTTTGTTGATTTATCATGTTATACTGTGGTATGTTCAATTTCTGTTGAAATATTTATCTACTATGCTCTTGTACACGAAAGTCAGATTAAATGAGATTTCAACCACGTATCGTTATGGGAGACTTTCTGTGTTCCATGTAGAATTGGAACTGGCTGTCAATACTTACACCAGCATGGAACGAGTTTCAAAAATGATCCTACTAGAAATGGGTTTGAGTTTTAGAATTTATCTCTCTCCCTAGATCTGGAGCACAGAGGGTATTCTCGTTCGGTCTAAATTACCACTGAATTAATATGTTGGGTGAATCGAATTAATCTCTGGAAGTGTTCGATCTGCTTGAATTGTCTGGTTCGAATAATGGATTAAATAGATGGAATGATTCACTAGGCTGTGTAGCTCACCCCCTAATTTTTCACAACAGGAAATTAATCGGCCTGCGAAGAGATTTTTTCGTAGAAAGTGGTTATTTATTTTAATGTAGGGCACATCGGCCCAAGTGAAATCATGTATTTTCAGCTTTAAATTTATTTTACGTTGTAATAGATTATTGTACTTAGAATTGTTGAATGAATAAATGAAGAATCTTATCTACTATGATGTTATCTTGTACATAGACTAACATACACAGAAACCCTAATGCATTTGGGTCTAAGAAGAAGAAAATGTAGCACGGGCCCGTCTTCCAAGCATCCCAAGATTTTTTATCAAAGAGAGTTGAACCGTCAGATGACGTGGAAGATGGGACTTGGGAGGCGGGGTGTTACATTGGTCCAGCTAGCTTTGAGAAGTCTTGGATAAACCTGCTGTAATATCCTACCAAGCCTAGGAAGCTTCTAATTTCTGTGACCGTCTTAGGTTGCTTCTAGTTTGATACCCCCTCGACTTTCTCAAGATCTACAAATGTTCCTTCCATTGAAACAACATGTCCAAGAAACTTTACTTTCTTCATCCAGAATTCACACTTGATAAATTTAGCATAGAGTTCATTTCTTCTTAGCATCTCCAAGACAATTCTCAAGTGTTCCACATGCTCAGCCTCTGATCTAGAGTAGATTAAAATGTCATCCACAAACACTACAACAAATTGATCCAAATATTGTCTGAAGATTTTGTTCATCAGATCCATAAATGCAGTTGATGCGTTGGTCAAACGATAAGGTATCATTATGAATCAAAATGTCCATATTGAGCTTTGAAAGTTGTCTTGTGTATGTCTAACTCTCGGATCCTCAATTGAGGATATCTTGACCTCAGATCAATCTTGGAGAAGTGAGTGGCTCCCCTTAACTGATCAAATAGGTCATCTATTCTAGGCAATGGGTTTTTGTTTTATATCATCACTTGATTTATATTCCAATCGTCAACACAAAGCCTCATAAATCCATTTTTTTCTTCACAAACAGAACAAGAGCTCCCCATGGTAACTAACTGGGTATGATGAATCCCTTCTAGTAGAGCTCATCTAGTTGTGTATTCAACTCAATCAATTCTACCGGTGTCATTCTGCAGGGTGGAATGGTTATAGGATCAATGTCAGGATGCAACTTGATCTTGAACTCCATATGTCTGTGTGGTGGTAGTCTGGGTAGATTATTTGGGAATACATCTACATACTCTCGTACTACAATTATTTCTTGCATTCCTCTAGGTGTTTCAACATCCTCTTCTAACAATTGTTTGAAGTCTTCCTTTTGTTTCAAACTATGTAGCATAGTTAACTTGGGACTCCTCAGCAATCTTTGCATCTCCCCCTTTATCTTAAACACATCCCCAGAAGGCAACGTCACAGTCACCATTCGTTTCTAACAGTCTATGTTGGGTTGGTATTGGGTAAACCAATCCACATCAAGTATGACATCATATCCATGAAAAGGAAGTACACATAGATTAGCTAAAACCAGCTTATCCCCAAATCTAAGGTCACACTTGCAATATTTCATTGAACTCACTATGGTCGCTATGGGTGTGGCTACATGTAATGTCATAGGCAATAGGTTTGTCACTAATTTTAATCTATTCACTAAGTGTTCATAAATGAAAGACTTAGTAGCACCCAAGTTAAACAAGACTTTAATAGCAACATTAAACAAAAGAAATGTACCTTCCACTATAGGTACAAGATTGGCCTGGGCTTCAACAGCGTAAAGTCTAGCCTAGTCCTATCCTAGGTCCTAATTCTAGTTCTGCCCCTAGTTTTATTGTGGCTAGGGATGTGATTGTTGCCTCTATTGTGGACGACCATCCTGCCCACGTGCCTACTATTGCTATGGAGGAGTTGGAGCTTTGTTAGAATAATTCTTGGCAATAAGTCCTCTCTGGTGACATTGGTAGCAAAACCCTTGCCTCTTAGCCTATTTCGTCGATGCATCCCTACCACAGTCTATCTTTGTCTGCTAGTTTTGTGGTCTATTATAATTTTGCGCCTAGTTCTGATTTTGAGGCGCTTTGTACCCATACTATCTATTTTGCCTCTTTTATGAGGTTCTTGCAGCCTACTTTGGTTGTGACAACTTGTGTCTATTCCTCAAAGCTTATTCATACTCGAGATCATAATTGATCAGCCACGCTCGAACCACCGTTTTTTTAAAATTGGTCAATCTCAGAGGAAGGATGAGTTTTTGTATTTCTGCCTTTAGTCCCTCAGCAAACTTGTCTGCCTTGGACTGTTCATCCTTTATCAACTTAGAAGCAAATCTAGATAATTTTGTGAATTTCTATTCATATTCTGCCACCGTCATTGTTTTCTATGTTAGTCAGATGAACTCCGACTGCAACCGCCTCATCTTCGCCATGGAGAAAAAGTTCAAATAAAATAAAATCCTTAAATACTCCGACTATAACCGCCTCATCTAATGCAACTATCCTAGGGCTAGTTACCCCTAAGGCATTTAAGTGTTTGTTCATCTCAATAAACCACTTATCTACTGCCAAGTGATTAGTCATACCCTCAAAAGTACTGGGTCACAACTTTTATAACTCCATTAATAAGCTCTTCTTTTCTCTATCATCTACAATCAATTGGTCTGAAACCACTGGACCGTTAGGCAACAGGATTTGATGAATTTGGGGTTGAGGTTGTACATGTGGTTGTGGTTGTACCACTGGCGGGTTTTGAACTTGTCATAGATTTCTCATGACCTATTCTACCACTTGCCGAACGAAATCAACTAACATCTCCATTTTCCCTTTACCCTAATTCATTGATATTTTCATCTCTTCTATCATTACCTCTTGTTCTTGCCATTATCTACAAAGCAAAAGTCATTTTAGTATCCCATAGGTCAGCATGATATCAGAAAATAGAAATTTCAATATACAAAGAGCACCATAACTTTACTTCTATTCAATATGGGTCATACACCCCCTTTTTTCTCAAAGTTCGAATATTAAATGTTCTTGCAACTTGTGATAATTGTCATCCTTCATGTCTCTATTCATAGTTTGTCATTCTATCGTCAAAGTTATGTTTTCTTGCATCTTTCGTACAACCATAACTCTAGATTTTTGTCTCTAAGTTCTCAGTTTATTCAGTGGCCTATCCATTTATGCTTCTAAGTTTGAAATTGAGGTTTTAAGTCCTCATGTTTGTTTTGGATATAGGATTTTTGGTCTCATACAACAATATTCAAAATCATAATATCAAAGAACATGCAAACAACCATTTAATCAACACACAATTCACACTAGCACAAAGATATTTCCAAGCTTCCATCTGTGCCTTTGAGTTTAAGTGTCCCATACCACTCTTATTTGGTGACATAGGCTTCTACTCAAAAACCTCAGTACACGCAAATAATTTTGCAAATGTCCCAATGATGAGATCTCCTAAGTCTCACTATACTTAACCATCGCATACCAGCTAAGCATAAGAAAATAAGCTCTTCGAGAGTCACCGACCATTCACCAACCATGGTCTGTCAATCTCCAAGTCAAGGGTTCCTCCATATCCCAAATTCATGGTAAAGATATGATTAAACGCATGTTACATATTATACTCAAATGCATGAGGGTATGAAGAATCTATCTTTTAGAGAATTATCATTTAATATGCATGAATATGTTAGTAACTAAATACAAAATCACTCTTAACAAGATAACAATATACTTGGAGGGGTTGATTCATCTAATGATAATTAGCGATGGCTCTAGCATTAACGTCTCGATTAAGAGACAGGTGTGTGATCACAGTAAAGAAACTCGATTGTGCCTCGCTTATCTTCTAAGTCTGTGGATTTCTGGACATACGAATGCATAGCCTGGATGCCAATGACGTTCCTACGGGATTTATTTGGCCGGAACAGTCGACCATCGTACCTCGATCGATTGAAAAAATTCTATTGTTTGTATCGCCTAATGTACGGAAATGATTGATTGTATGATGTGCTTACTATATTGTTAGATTTTCTATGAATTAGAATGATCCACTGGGTTCATAGAGCTCACCCCTTCCATTTTTCAAATGTAAGAAACCATTATAACAACTGAGAGACTTAGGCCAAAACTTACTATCTTTACTTTCCTAATATTTGTGCCTCATAACGTTACTTAAACACTAGTATATACAAGAGTATAAATGTAATGATTAAAAGTCATTTGATCAATATATGAACCTTGATGTGGGGTACTTTTGAGCACACCATTATTACATTATGTTTCTGCTACTAATGCTCATTATACTAATGATATTGTGAAAACTAGTTTTAAAACTAATAAACTAGTAGGATGAAGAAACGACTTAAATAATAACAATAAACTAAAATATGGAGAAAATTGTTGTAATAGTTTTGAGACAGAGATTACAAGTTTAAGTTGATAGTGGGTAAGCCTTGTCCTAAGTAAAGTTAAACATTGAATAGAAGGTAGGTTATCCTACTCTAGGAAGGCATGGTTGTTTAAGCAGATGCAGTCTGGCCACCCTAACTGGAGGTTGTCCTACCAACTTGAATATGTAATCAAAGACGAGGAACATGTTTTCAAATAAATCAACTATTTTTCTAATATATTTACTCAAAAGGATTTTCTACTCTCAATGTACATATATGTATAAAGAAATGGGTTTTAAATGTTTTTATTTTTAGAGGAAAAAGGGATGTTACAGCTTGGTTTCAAAGCTCGATTATTAGATATACTGGGCAAATGACCTACAGGGGTAGATGTTGGACTTTTCCAATGCTTAGGTATGAACTTTAGATAAAGAGGAATGAGATTACGTGCTAGTGGATCATGAAATCTAAAACTTTTAGGGCATAAGACAGAAACAAGAAAGTTGATTGTGCGTTGATTGATTGGAATCTAGGATTGAGAAGAACTAACATTTCTAGTCTCTACTTGGTATGGGACTCGTAGGGAACTCGGAGTGTGGAAGAAGCTCATTTCTGATGAACGGCAGACCTTATGTGGTAAATGACTGATGACTTTGGAAGAGCTTGTGACCATCCATTCAGTTGGTATGGGACTTTTGAGTGTGTGGGAGCTTGGGAAGCCTTAGTTGATAGGATATTTGAGAAATTGGTTAGGTATAATGGCAATCTTCTATGGATGCTCCGACCAATGGGTGACATCAGTATGGGACTTTGAAACCCCAAGGAAAGAGCGGAAGCTTAGGGTTCCACTATGTTAACATGATGATTGATTGTATGATTTCACTCTATATTGAGCACTTTAAAATATATATTCATGTTGCAACCCCAAAAAAAATCTTGTCCCCAATGCGGACCAAGTAATCGCACAAGAATGAAGGCATATTCACAAGTGTGGCTATATCGCAAGTGACTACGTAGAATGACTCAAAGAAAACCTAGATAACTCTCACTAGAAACCCAATCAACATGAAAACTTAGAACTTACATTAGAGTCACATTAGCACGTGCATCAAAGTGTGAAGTACCAAGTAATATTGTGCTACTTGATTAATGAACGTCTAAATCATACAAATGGCACCTAGAAGGTGAATCACCCAAAGGCAAACGACCCCTAATGAGAGTGTGGAACAACCCACTCCTCAGATTGTAGAAGTTATACCGCCACCATACCCCATGATAGCAGAGGTAATGATTTCTACCAAACATATGGCTAAATATACTCAGTAGACGCTAGATCACATCGATGCTCAAGTGGCAGAAATGCTAGCAGTTACACAGAATTGGGTAGATAAGGAGTTTGACAAGTTTCAAAAAAAAAAACAAAGTCTCCCAAGTATGAGGCAAAATTGATGTTGAGGCAGATAAGTGGTTCTGCCAAGTCAGCAGGGACCTAGACGTAGCTAAGATTAAAGGGCCTCAACGAGTGGCATTGGCCACAAATTTACTAATCAGATCAGTAGAGTATTGGTGGGACTCCATCAAGAGGGACGCAATAGTAGACACGACAAACATGGAATGGGCCGAGTTTGAGGAAAAGTTCTATGACAAATACTTCTCTACATCAGTTCGACGACAAATGGAGAATGACTTCTTGCGTCTGGTACAATGAGACATGACTATGGCTGAATATGAGGCCAAATTCTTAGAACTATCACATTTTAACCTGGACTGTGTGTCCACTAAAGAGAAGAAAGCTCGTAGATTCATGGAGAGCCTTCGAATAGAAATCAGGAAGGTGATCATTCCATTTGAACTGAAGGTGTTTCAACATGTCTCAGATAAGGCGAAGCTCATCGAGAAAGAGCTCGAGATTGAGAAGTGAATCAAGGGAAAAGGAAAGAGGCTCCTACAACCAAACAACAATGGTGAAGGTCAAAACTGGCCGCCTATGTAATAATTAAGAAAATAAATAGATATATAAAATACATTTAATTTAGTGGGATGAAGATTCTAAAAAAAAGACACACACACACACACACACACACACACACACACACACACACACATATATATATATATATAAATATGAGAAATAATGTATATACACATATATACATGTGTATATTGGTTAATAATAAAATAAAATAATTAATTAAAAAAAGCATTATCTAAATTTTATTAACTAGTAAAAGATTTAATAAATTAAATTTTGGTACACAAAATAAAATCAAAAATTTAGTAGAAAAATGATGTAAAGTATGCATATTTAAGTGTATAAGGAGTGTATAGTGTATGTATTAGAAATTGTATACAAAAAGGGGTTCCAAATGCGCATAAAGTCCAAAAACGGGATTTGAGCACACTCTCTACGTCATATGAGGATTAGAGGGTGAGAAAGTTGGATCAAAATCAAATACCACTAAGATAACAACAAGGAATCCAAGGTAAACTCAAATACCTACTCACATCTTGTCCATACTAACCTTTCCCTATATTAATGTGGCATCTTCCTCCATTGCAAGATCTTAGTAGTTCCAAGTCTCAATCAAAGAGAAATTGCATCAAAGTAAAGCACACACATCGATTCATAAGGTATTACTCCTACACAACACCTTATTCTCTTTCTTTTTCCCTTCTTTTTATCTTTAGATGCTGATTTTGGTATTCTCCCCTCACTCTGGACATCCCCTTGTTCCAACCATTGAAGAACATCACAAAAGGTTAATAGTGCACACATAAAGCCATAACCGTCCATTCTACTAGGTACTACCTTACACTATCTTCACTACCATCTCTACCTTTTCTTCTCTTCTTCTTTCCACCCCTTGATGTGATCATTCTTTCTATCAGAAATTTTTGAAATATTTTCCTAATTCTAACATAAAAAAAACGTAAATCAGCCCAAAGAAGAGCCAAGAACTCTCTCTTGAAGCATACATCATCAACGAGACGTTCCGAGCAACGATAGTAAGGTATAATGATCTTATTCCTTTCTTATGATCACTTTTTGATTTCTAGCAAAAAATCTTATGATTTAGAGGGTTCAAGTCTATGACAACATGAAAGATTGAAGGAAATAACATCTACTTGGGAAAAGGGATCAAATATGCATGTATGTTCATGAAACCAGTAACTATGCATGATGTATGTAGAGATTAATGATATATATGGTAAAGTGATGTTGATAAGGTGTTATTTGATGAAAAACAACAAGTAGGGTTGCTGGAAAATCATGAATATAGATGCACAAAATTCTGATTTTTAGGGCATGATGATAAAGTATACAAACAAGCCATGTATGCATGATATAATTAGGGTATTGGCATGTTTAAGTGACAATTGAGTGTAATTGCAAATTTGGTGAGAGCTCCATACATTTAGATGTCAAAAACCAGTAAGTAGGTTGCTGAAAAATGGGGATCTAAATTACATGCAATGTTAATATTGGAGTGTTATAAAATAGCACACCCATAAGAACCGTATGCATAAAATAATTAGGATACATGTATGTTCAAGAGATGGTTAAGCATGATCACTAATAGGGTGTTGTGTGATGCATATATGAATCAAAAACCAGCAAGGTAGCTTGTTGGAAATTGATGGTTAAACATGCTTAAGAGGCTAGAAAGGGGTGTAAGACTTTAATATACATCAAATCTTGAGAATATGCAAATAAGTCATGAAAACGACTATGATTTCATGCACATGATGCATGCTGGTCATGGCTGAATATTTAATGGCTTTAGAGAGCTTTTAAAAGGTTTTAAAAGTAATTAGATAGTGAGTGTTCATAATTAGAAAAAAGGGTAAGTTAAGTCCAATTATCGAACAAGGTGAACAATGCGCACTGAATGCACTAAAAAGGTGAATGGTGCATTGTTTGTCATGTTTGTTAAGAAATTAGTAAATTTATGGCTTAAAAATATTATATGATGTTCAATTACTAAAAATAATTACCTTAAATATCTTAGATTGAGAAATCACGACATTCGAGTTGACAGTGTACAAGAGCAGGAGCTGAGGAAGTGCACTAACAGGTGGAAATGATTACCGTGCTCTTTTGTATTATTTTAGTTTTAAATATGGAATGTGATTGTATGCCTATGTGATTGGATACCTAGGAGCATGTTAGGGTATGATTATGTCAAAATTGTGATTGAATGATTTCATGCATGTATGATATGATGAGCAATATGCCTTATGTGTTGGATAGCATGTGTTATAATTGTGTGCATATTGAATTTATGTCTTCACAATATTTTTAGTTATGTGTGGAATGTAGAAGACATTGAGCATGTTAAAACTTGGTCTTGTTAAATACTTTAATATCACTGTAATCAAGAACCCAACCACGTACCAACTCAGTGAGTCACAATTGATCACTGTGGGTGTTCTCAAATTATGAAATTGATATTATATTTGAAATGGACACTGGCTTGGACCCTAATTTTCAAACATTGGATGATGGGCGTGACCCCTCCTTGTCATTAGTACTGGGCACTCGTTGCTTTGATGAGAACACCGAGGATGGTCCTTTCGGTGTTAATGTCAACTGAAACACAATTGAATTGCTTGAAATGCCTAATGTTTAATAAATGTATGCATATTCTATGTTTTGACTTTAATAATACTTGAGATATATTGTGTATGATCCACTGGGCTCTTTGGACTCACCCCATTTCTTATTTTTCAGGTACCCAATAGTTGAGCATTGTCGTTGATGAGACGAAGTAGATTGTAGTTAGCGATAGAACTCCTTGATGAGGTTGTCTTAGTCATAAGTTTATTATTATCTTTAGTTAGGCAAGTAGTCAAAGAATCTCCCTTTATTGCATTTATTGAGTTGTTATTTAAAACACGACCATAGGGTCAGATGTTAGTTTGATTATTATTAGGCTAAATTGAACAAATATGGCATCTCATGTTTTTAGTTATAAACCTATTTGTTATTCATTTATACTCATATGATTTTGTGGGATGTGACCTGGTGGGACTAGGAGATTTATTATTGATGTGTGAAACAAGTAATATCCCGGTTCTCAACTATGTTAAGTGACAAAAATGAACATGTATGTGTATGTATCTCTAAATATGAGATCAATGTAGAAATTGTAAATGTTTTGAGAGTTGGGGTGTTACAAAAGTGGTATCAGAGCTTAGTTAGTAAGTTACTAGGTGAAATGAGAGCTTGGACTGTAGAGTATTAAGCTAAATATTACTTTGATACCAAAGGTGGTATCAGAGCTCATTCAGTAGGTTACTGAGTAGGATGAGAACTTAGACTGTAGAGTACTAAGCTAGATGTTCTTCTGATACCAAAGGTGGTATCAGAGCTCGATTAGTAGATATATTGGGCAAGTGTTGAAAGTATAGACCATGGGCTGCTATTTCAATAGAGGAACTATGCAGCAGTAATGTTGAGTCTATAGGTTTAGGAAAAGAGTCTACAGTTAGAAACTTTAGTGTTGCTAATGAGGCATAGTGGATCATGAATAAAAACTTTTAGAGCATAAGTTAGAGACTGAAAATGTGTGGAAACAAAACACTTGTTTGGTCAGGACACGAGATCGGGAGGATTCTGTGTCTTTGGTTTCTATGTGGTATGGGACGCGTAAAAATTTGAAGATATGGAGGAATCCTAGACTCAAAGATTGATAGACCATGTTTGGTGAATGGTCAGTGACTTTGGAAGAGCTTGTTTCCTTATGCTTAGCTAGTATGAGACAGTTGAGCACAATAGGGCTTGGGAGACCTTAGTCATCGAGACATTTGCAAAATTGTATGGGTGTAGTGAGATTTCTAAGTGGAAGTCTATGTTGTCGGGCAAGGGTGTTATGGGACATTCAAACTTGGAGGTATAGATGGAAGCTCAGAAGTTTCACTATGCTAGCGTGACATTATACAAATACATGTGTTATTGTTTTGCTTGCATTTTATGTTTATTTGAATTTTGAAATATGTATATCATGAAAATTTTTATTACTAAGCCCAAATCCTATACCTAGAAAATATCAAAGGTTTTAGAATAACCTCGCAATGGACTTAGAAGTATAAACTAATAGGCCACTGAACAAACGAGAACCTAGAGACATGCCTTTAGAGTCATGATAACACGATTGATACACATGTCTTAACATTTTTAATATGTTGATTGTGTAGATGGAATCATAAAGAAGTGGGAACAATAGTAACAACAATCATAACAAGAAAGAATTTCAGTTGGATTACTGTGATGACCTAGATTTTAACTGAAGATATAACCAACAAGATCCTAGAAACAAGAGTGGTTGGATTGATGATACGGACAAGGAAAAACAACAAGTGGAAATCACGCTTAGTTGGGCACAAGAAATTTTGGTTTTCCATTGTGGATTGAGGTCTAAGATTAGACAAAGGTCTTCACCATATGATTTCTGGTCACTTTAAGAAATCATGGAGAGAGCCAAACAAATTGAAAAAGAACTGTCCACTGAGGGTAACAAATAAATACTTTTAATAGTAACGATAGAAAAGGTGTAAAAGGGACTAGCCATTTTCTTTGGTACAAAGTTTTGATACTTCATTATTGAGATTCATGTAAAAAAAATTCAGGTTTCATATGGAATGAATGAAATGTTATTGATTTATATTGATGTTGATAAATTGTTTACGTAGACATTGATGGTTGAGATTATGAGGTCTAAATGAAAATTTTGGTTGTAAAAAATGGCTAGATACAATAGGAATGTCACAAGAGCTGCCACTACTAACGAGGCTAAATAGCATGGACAGGGGACACAGGCTAACATTATTGAGACTCAAATAGGTACTATGTTGACTCTTGAGTTGTTGAATGAGATCACCATGAGAGTTACTAAGCAAGTCATGAGGGCACTGCCCCAGATGCAGCCACAAGCAGTGCCATAGTCGCAAATACAAATTCAGCACCAGGAACAGATCCAAGTGCAGCAGTAGGCACCTTACCTGAGGTTCTAGTCCATCAGAAGGCACATGATGATGGTGAAGATAAGGAACAGACAAATGCTTATGGGGTTACAAAAACTCCACCCATCACAATTTGATGGCACATCTGACAGCATGACAGTTGACCACTGGTACCAAGAGCTCAATGAATATCTAGATGTGTTGGGAGCGACAAGTTCCCATAGAGTTGCACTGGCGACCCATCAGCTTAAGGGACCAACCAGGAGTTGGTGGAGAATATTGAAAGTAGATCCGAACACCAATGTTCGAGAGACGAGCTACAAGGATTTTAAAGAAGTATTTTATGAGAAATTCTTCCCACGGGCGACCCTGAAACAGATGCAGTCAGAGTTTACTAGATTAACTCAGAGGGGCATGACAATAGCTGAGTATGAGACTAAGTTCACTGAATTACCCAAGTTTACGCTTGAATTGATCAGAAAGGAACACATGAAGGCTAATCATTTTGCTGAGGGTCTGAAGATGGATATCCGAAAGGAAGTGGTGCCCTTGGATTTGAAGACATATAGAGAGGTTGTGGAAAAGGCACTATTAGTTGAAAGAGAACTCAACCTCGAGTAGAGGTAGAAGAATAAGAACAAGAAGCCAAGAAATGATAGTGACTACGATAGGGGTCAGAAGAGGCATAGTGGTGGTTGACCTCAACAACAGTAGAATCAGTCCAGAAAAATCAGAGACCACAGAAATAGCAAGATTGTGCTGGAGTGGATCGACAGTTGGCTAAAAGGAAGGGAACATGTTTTCACTGTGGTAAGAGGGGACATATTGCTAGGGATTATTGGAATAAAGCACCACAAATTCAGAACCATGGTCAGGGCAAGAATCAAGAGGGTCGTGTCCAACAACAGCCACAACCACAACAGCAGTAGACTGGGTAGAATCAGAACATATGACAAAATCAGGCTCGTGTGTACGCTATGGTAGATGGACAAGTGGACCCCGCACCAGCTATTGAAGGTACATTCTTACTATTTAATGTTGCTGTGAAAGTATTGTTTGATTGAGTGCTACTAAGTCAGTAGCATTTGTTCTAGAAGACTTAGTTAAAAGATACAATTAGTGACTTCCACACCACCAGAACCTTTATATGCATCAACTCTCATAGGGACTGTAGTAACTTCTTAAGAGATTTGCACATATGAATTGCGATTTGGGGACAGACTACTAATTGAAGATCTCAGAGTACTACCTTTTCATGGCTATGATGTGATATCGGGTATGGACTGGTTGACACAGTACCAGGCTCTGATTGACTGCCCAAGATGGAAAGTCACATTGACTTTACCATCTGGTGAGTTGGTAAAGATCTATAGTGAAATTTGGAGACTGCCTAGAAACCCCATGACGGCAATGTTATACAACATGAGCCAAGGGGAGGATTTTCGAAAGTTGATGGATGAAGATGTGTCAGAGATTCATTTAGGGATACAAGACATTATGGTAATGGGAGACTACGTGGATGTATTTCTAGATGACTTGCTAGGACTGCCACCACGAAGGGAAGTAGAGTTCAAGATTAAAATTTATCCAGGAACTAATCTTATAGCTATTCCACCTTATAGGATGGCACTTGTTAAACTGAAGGAGTTAAAGACTCAGTTAGATGAACTTCGAGCAAAAGGTTTCATTCATCGGAGTGAATCACCTTGAGGTGCGCCAGTGTTATTTGTGAAGAAGAAGGATAGGTCTACGTGATTATGCATTGATTACAGGAAGCTAAACAATGTTACAGTGAAGAAAAGGTATCCATTACCTAAATTGATGGCCTATTGATCAACTAAGAGGAGCCACATATTTCTCTAAGATTGATCTAAGGTCAGGATATCACCAGCTGCATATTCGAGAGTCAGACATTTCAAAAACAACATTTAGAACTAGATATGATCAATTTGAGTTCAATGTAATGCCTTTTGGTCTGACTAATGCATCAACAGCTTTTATGGATTTGCTGAACAAGGTTTTCAGACCTTACTTGGACTAGTTTGTAGTAGTTTTGTGGATGACATTTTGATTTATTCGAAATCAAAGGAAGATCATGTGAAACACTTAAAGATTGTTTTGGAGACTCTTGGAAACCACCAGTTGTATGCTAAATTTAGTAAATGCAAATTTTGGATGGAGATGGTGAAATTTCTTGGGCATGTAGTATCTGTAGAAAGCATATCTGTTGATCCAGAGAAAGTTGAAGCGGTCATGAACTAGAAACAATGAAAGACAGTCACTAAGATTCGAAGTTTCTTGGGGTTAGCTAGATATTACAAGTGATTCATCGAAAACTTCTCTAAGTTAGTAGACCCTATGAAAGGAGTCAAGTTTATTTGGGATGATAGATGTGAGTCAGCTTTCCAAGAGTTGAAGAAGAGACTTACTTCAGCCCTGATACTTATTACCCCAACTCATGCAGTGGGTTATATTCTCTATATCGATGCATCAAGGAATGGTTTTGGTGTTGTTCTTATGCAGGACGGTAAGGTTGTCGCTTATGCCACACAATAACTAAAGGTACATGAACAAAACTATCCAACTCATGACTTGGAGCTAGCAACTATTGTTTTTGCATTGAAGATTTGGAGATATTACCTATATGGCGAGAGATTCGACTTGTACTCGGACCATAAAAGTCTGAAATACATATACACTCAAAAGGAGTTGAACCTCAGATAGAGAAGATGGATGGAATTCTTGAAAGATTATGACTTTCAGCTTCACTACCATCCAGGAAAGGCGAATGTTGTAGCAGACACCTTGAGCAGAAAATATAGTAAAATTGAAGAAGAAAAAGGTCAAATGTATTAGCTGATAGAGAATTATAATTTGAGTGTTAGAAAATATGAGGATCAAGCAGTATTATTCACTATGATGTGTCGGCCAGATCTACTTGAACAAATCAAGGAAGAGCAAAAACATGATAAGTGGATCCTAGATCTTATTGAAGGTATAAAATAAGGCAGGCATAGTGGCTTCAAAATTGATATAGATGGCATGCTGAGATTGGGTAACAAAGTTTGTGTATTGAAGAGCGGGCAAAGCAAACAGATGATATTAGACAAAGCACACCAGACTAAATAAACTATGCATCCTGGAGGTGACAAGATGTACCAGAATTTTCACAAAACTTATTGGTGGAAAGGGATGAAGAAGGATGTGGCTACCTGTGTTTCTAAATGTTTAACTTGTCAGCAGGTGAAAGCTAAACACATTAAACCCACAGGTTTGCTCCAACCTCTTCCTATACCAAAGTGGAAATGGGACAACATTGCGATGGATTTTATTAGTGGGCTGCCTAAAAATCAAAAAGGGGAAGACACTGAGTGGGTTATAGTTGATCATCACACAAAAGTAGTTCACTTCCTACCAATCAGATCTACGGATCCAATTGGTAAACAGGAGGAACTTTATGTTAAGGAGATTGTGAAACTACACGAAGTACCCAAAACTATAGTATTGGATATGGATGCGAGGTTTACATCTCAATTATGGAAGAGTCTAAACAAATAGTTGGATACTAGAGTAACGATGAGCATAGCCTTTCACCCACAAACAGATGGACAATCAGGGAGAATAATATAGATTTTGGAGGATATGTTGAGAGAATGTGTTCTTGATTTCAAGGACAACTAGAGCAAACACTTGCATCTAGTTGAATTTTCATATAATAATAGTTATCAAACAAGCATCCAAATGCACCCTATGAGGTTTTGTATGGTAAACCTTGTAGGACACAATCATGCTGGGTAGATTTGGAAGATCGAGTGCTTACAGACTAGACTTAGTAGAGGAGATGAATAAGCAAGTCAAATTGATTTAGAAGAGATAAGCGACAGCCTAGAGTAGACAAAAGAACTATGCTGATAAACAGAGGAGACCCTTGGAGTTCCAAGTGGGTGATAGAGTGTTTTTGAGGGTTAGTCCTCAAAAGGGTATTAGAAGATTTGGACACAAGGGAAAATTGTCACTAAGATTTGCTGGGTTGTTTGAGATCACAAGGCGAATTGGGAAATGTGCATATGAGCTCAATCTACCTAACCAAATGTCTTCTATTCATAATGTCTTCCACATATCGATGCTACCAATGTACAAACCTGACCCTCTCATATCATCCACTGGGAGGAGATATGAGTACAAGACGACGCGACATACAAGGAGTCCACAATTAGTATACTAGATCACAAAATACAGAGCCTACGGACAAAGGACATTCCATTAGTCAAAGTTCTTTTGAGGCATCCTGGCGTCAAGGAAGCAACCCACGAATTAGAAAGTGAAATGCGAACCAAATATCCTAGTTTATTCACCAGAAGCACCTGATCGGTATTGTTGCGGGCGGCGAACGATTCAGGTAAGCGACATATATATATATATACACACACACACACACATGAGAAATAATTAAGAAAATAAATAAAAAAATACATTTAATTTAGTGGGATGAAGATTCAAAAAAAAGACATACATACACACACACACACACACACACACATATATATATATATATATATATATATATATATATATATATGTGTGTGTGTGTGTATGTGTGTGTGTGGGAAATAATGTATATACACATATATACATGTATATATTGGTTAATAATAAAATAAAATAATTAATTAAAAAAAGCATTATCTAAATTTTTTAAACTAGTAAAAGATTTAATAAATTAAATTTTGATACACAAAATAAAATCAAAAATTTAAGAGAAAAATGATGTAAAGTATGCATATTTAAGTGTATAAGAAGTGTATAGTGTATGTATTAGAAATTGTACACAAAAAGGGGTTCCAAATACACATAAAATCCAAAAATGGGATTCAGATACAACAAGGAATCCAAGGTAAACTCAAACACCTACTCATATCTTGTCCATATTAACCTTTCCCTATATTAATGTGGCATCTTCCTTATTCCTTCCACTCAAAAAAATTGAATCTCCTCCTATTTCCTCTTCTCTAGTCAACTTCCCTCCTCCATTGCAAGATCTTAGTAGTTCCAAGTTTCAATCAAAGAGAAATCACATCAAAGTAAAGCACACACATTGATTCATAAGGTATTACTCTATATAATATCTTATTATCTTTCTTTTTCCCTTGTTTTTATCTTTATATGCTGATTTTGGTATTCTCCCCTCTTGCTGGACGTCCCCTTGTTCCAACCATTGAAGAACATTACAAAAGGTTGATAACGCACACATAAAGCCATAACGATCCATTCTACTAAGTACTACCCTACACTATCTTTACTACCCTCTCTACCTTTTCTTTTTTTCTTCTTTCCACCCCTTGATGTGATCATTCTTTTTATCAAAAATTTTTGAAATATTTTCCTAATTCCATCATAAAAAAACGTAAATCAGCCCAAAGAAGAGCCAAGAACTCTCTTTTGAAGCATAACGAGACGTTCCGAGCAACGATAGTAAGGTATAATAATCTTATTCCTTTATTATGGCCACTTTTTGATCTCCAGTAGTGAATCTTATGATTTAGAGGGTTACAAGTCTATGAAAATATGAACGATTGAAGGAAATAACATCTACTTGGGAAAAGGGATCAAATATGCATGTATGTTCATGAAACTAGTAACTATGCATGATGCATGTAGAGATTAATGATAAATATATATATATATATATATATGGTAAAGTGATGTTGATAAGGTGTTATTTGATGAAAAACAGCAAGTAGGGTTGCTGAAAAATCATGAATATAGATGCACAAAATTCTAATTTTTAGGGCATGATGATATACAAACAAGCCATGTATGCATGATATAATTAGGGTATTGGCATGTTTAAGTGACAATTGAGTGTAATTGCAAATTTGGTGAGAGTTTCATACATTTAGATGTCAAAAACCAGCAAGTTGGTTGCTGGAAAATGGGGATCTAAATTACGTGCAATGTTAATATTGGAGTGTTATAAAATAACACACCCATAAGAACTGTATGCATAAAATAATTAGGATACATGCATGTTCAAGTGATGGTTAAGCATGATCGCTAATAGGGTGTTGTGTGATGCATATGTGAATCAAAAACCAGCAAGGTAGCTTGTTGGAAATTGATGGTTAAACATGCTTAAGAGGCTAGAAAGGGGTGTAAGATTTTAATATACATCAAATCTCGAGAATATGCATATAAGTCATGAAAACGACTATGATTTCATGCACATGATGCATGCTAGTCATGGCTAAATATTTAATGGCTTTAGAGAGCTTTTAAAAGGTTTAAAAAGTAATTAGATAGTGAGTGTTCATAATTAGAAAAAAGGATATGTTAAGTCCAATTATCGAACAAGGTGAACAGTGCGCATTGAATGCACTAAAAAGGTGAATGGTGCACTGTTTGTCATGTTTGTTAAGAAATCAGTAAATTTATGGCTTAAAAATATTATATGATGTTCAATTACTAAAAATAATTACCTTAAATATTTTGGATTGAGAAATCATGACATTCGAGTTGACAGTGTATAAGAGTAGGAGCTGAGGAAGTGCACTGACAGGTGGAAATGATTACCGTTCTCTTTTGTATTATTTTAATTTTAAATATGGCATGTGATTATATGCCTATTTGATTGGATACCTAGGAGCATGTTAGGGTATGATTATGTCATAATTGTGATTGAATGATTTCATGCATATATGATATGATGAGCAATATGCCTTATGTGTTGGATAGCATGTGTTATAATTGTGTGCATATTGAATTTATGTCTTCACAATATTTTTGGTTATGTGTGGAAAGTAGAAGACATTGAGCATGCTAGAACTCAATCTTGTTAAACACTTTGTGATCACTGTAATCAAGAACTAAACCACGTACCGACTAAGTGAGTCACGATTGATCACTGTGGGTGTTCTCAAATTATGAAATTGATATTGTATTTGAAATGGAACACTGAGTTGGACCCTAATTCCCGGACATTGGATGATGGGCATGACCCTTCCTTGTCATTAGCCTTGGGCGCTCGTTGCTTTAATGCGAACACCAAGGATGGTCTTTTCAGTTTGAATGTCAACTGAAAAAACAATTGAATTGCTTGAAATACCTAATGTTTGATAAATGTATGCATATTTTGTGTTTTGACTTTAAAAATGTTCAAGATGTATTGTGTATGATCCACTAGGCTTTATGAACTTACCCCATTTCTTATTTTTATGTACCTAATATTTGAGCACTGTTATTGATGAGACGAAGTAGAGTGTAGTTAGTGGTAAAACTCCTTGATGAGGTTGCCTTAGTCATAAGTTTATTATTATTATTGGGTTAAATTGAAGAAACATGACATCCCATGTTTTTAGTTATAAACCTATTTATTATTTATTTATTTACTCATATGATTTTGTGGGATGTGACCTGGTGGGACCAAGAGATTTATTATTGATGTGTGAAATAAGTAATATCTCAATTCTTGACGATGTCATGTGACAAAAATGAACATGTATATGTATGTATCTCTAAATATGAGATCAATATAGTAATTGTGAATGTTTCGGGAGCTAGGGTGTTACAGCCTAAGAAGCCTCAATACCAACAGAACCACATGTACAACCAGGCCCAGCAAACTAGGGGGCAAGCCAGGTCAAGCCAAGGGAACATACCGCAAATTCCACCAACTAGGAAACAGACCAAAAGAGGGAGGAGGCCTGCAAGAAATGGCAATGTTTCAATTGCTACCAGCAAGGGCACAAGGAACAGGATTTCCCAAATCGCCAACCATATGCCCAGGAAAATGGTTAGCACCAAAACTAAGTAGCACCTCAGCCACAGCAGCAGCCGCAAAAAGCAAGGGTGAGTAGATGCCAAGGTCACTGACGTTGTTTGTGTACATCAGTTGCACTATTGCAGTAGTCACGAGAATTTTGAGAAAAATACAAATTCGTTTGAGTTCTTTTTCCTCTCATTTATGGCACTTCAATACAATAACTTAAGACTCAAGAAATGCATTATTATGAGTAAGAAAACTTTCTACTTTGATCCTAATCATCTCTGCGTTTGTTCCCCTCAAAAGAATGCCTCTAATACGCCTAGTGATTTGTATTATCAACAAGAATGTTGATGCACTTAGTCGAGGTGTTCGTGCATTGAGTCGTATTGGGTTAGGGGCAAACCCACAACCCAATCCAAACAGTTCAGGTTGGCAAATATGAAACCTAGCCCAAACCAATATATATCAAAACCCAACCCAACCCAAATAGTTCAGTTTGGTTTGATTTGGGTTGGGTTATCGGGTGGTCTTCCAATTTTCTTAGTAATTAAAAAACAAAAAATAAATAAAAATAAAATTATTACAATCTACATACAATTTATAATTAAGTTACACACCACAACATTAAAAATAAATTTATTACAAGTTTCAACTACCAAAATATTAAACTTTCTAATTTTCTATGGGATGTGTTTAGCAAAGCAAGGAAATGGGCCCCTTTCCTTCTCACTCCCTAGTGTTAGCTAAGATGTGTGAGAGACGGAAGATGATTCTGGATACGCCTGGACGTCATTTCCAGTCTTCATCGACATAATCCTTGGACAAGAGAGCCATCAAAAGAAGTCACAATTAAAGGCAACAAGTTAGCCATGACAAGATCTTGATATACCTAATAGAGCCAAAAAAGCTAAAAACTTAAAACCTCAGGACCTGCAAACATGAACCATTATGTCAGGGTAAAATTTGAAACCCTTAATTGTTTTTTTCCATATGTTCATTTGCTAATTTGCCAAATCATTCATATTAGATTGCTTCTGGAATTAGTAGCTGACTAAAACAGAACATCTCCCCCATTTCCATTCTTCACACACACAATCATTTTATTTCAAAAGATAAATAGTTACAGTGAGCTAAAACAATGCAAAACCAATGGGCCTCAGCTAAGATGTGATATACTTGAGGAGCTGTAATGTAACACCAATCCCTTCTAAAGTGGGTGGCCCTCACAAAAGATATCGAAAACATGCAATAATTAATAGCAAGATAAATCAAATTAATGAGCTATATAGTTAAAAAAAATAGAAATAAAATAAAGAAACTAAAGTCATGATGCACAAGCTCAAAGAAAATTTTATAATTTCTTTATCTTGAAGGAGGAAAGGAAGGGAATTTCAAGAGTGCAGAATGTGAAAATAGCCAAATCATACATTTTGGCTCGACTGAGCTTGTTAGGGTTGTAATGGCGGCTTCTCTTCTTGGAAAGGGAAGAAGAAGCAACGATAGGAAGAACAGAGCTGTGTGATTGTGGGAGATCTACCGGAAGAAGAAGCAGGATGGAAATCTGCCAAAAGAAGCAGGATGGAGAAGAAGAAGAACAGTAGTAGCAACGACCAGAAGAAATGAAGAAGAAGCAGCGATAGGAAGAAAGTTGTGTGGTTGTGGGAGATCTGCCAAAAGAAGAACAAGTAGGATGGAGATCTTTCAGAAGAAGCAGGTGGAGAAGAAGAAGAACAACAACAACAACAAGAACAATAGTAGTAGTGACCGAAAGAACCAAAGAAGCAGCAGCAACAGCAGACAAGAAGAGTAGAGTTATGCGGTTGTGGAGAATGGGGTTTTTTTCTTGATTATCTCAAAAAAACCAAATTAATTTAAAAATACCAAATTTGTTAAAGTTATACCAAAGATACCCAATTTACTACATAAAATAAATGTAATTTTTGTTATTCCAGGTAAATCCACTTCAGCTCGATGGGTTGGCAGGGTTTTCATGAAATCGTCTTCAGAAAAGACGATTTCAGTGAAAGATCAGTGGTGAAAGCTCAGTGGTGAAAGCGTTTTTCACAATGACGCTTTTTCAATGTTTCACTGAAAGCATCTTTGTAAAAGACGTTTTTAATGAAGCACGCCTTTTGAGCCTATTTGAGTGTTTGTTAGAGGTTGTGTTGTTGGATCATAGCCTGTAGTCTGTGGATCTTATTAGAATTCATAGGGTGATGCAGAGATTGTTCTGTGAAAGGAACTGGAAAGAATTGTTCAGTCAAGGGATTGGAATCTGTGTTGCGAAACCCAGAACGTGAAATAAACCTCTTTTGCTCTCTTGCCCATTCAGGCTCTAAAATGACTCGAATCTTTGTTCAAAGAGCTTCTTCTTCTTCTTCAAGTCTTACACTGACTTAAATAGTATTAATTTTAAAATATGCATAAACCTAGCCTAAAAATACTCTATTAAAAAAAAATTCAAGAAGATAATTTGAAAGGTGTCCCTTTATTTGTACTTGACTGGTAATTAATTACAATTGATGATATCTGATAGAATTATTTGGCGGTATTGTGATTAATTTCTTATAAATGAATTGTTTCAGATGTGTGTTCAAGTAACTTATTCATGATAGTTCTTCAAATAATGTTTACAATCTAGTTTAAGGGGCTTCAAACCAAGTTACATTGATTAGCTTTTTTACATATTGGGTTCATAATTTATGGTGCATTAGATTAAATTGGATAATTAACCTTCTCCAATTACCGAGAACTCACTGCAATTTCCACCGTTCAGGTGGTTCAAATTTAAGATGTGCGTTCAGTTCACGCCGTCAATGTGATGTACTTCGTTTTTACCGTTAAGCAGTAAAAATTACAGCACGGTCGATCAAGCCCTCTTTTCTATGGTAGTAAAAAACCCAACGCACTTTGTTTTTACCGTTAGGCAGTAAAAATTACAACACGGAGAATGGGCCCTTTTTATATTACGATGAAAGCGTCTTTGTAAGAGACGCTTTCATAAAAGCATCTTTGTGAAATACACTTTCACTACATGAAAGTGTCTTTGTAGACGCTTTCATGCTTCACTGAAAGCGTCTTTGTAGACGCTTTCATGCTTCACTGAAAGTGTCTTTCACAAAGACGCTTTCATGGCAACCCACCCAACCAACCATCGAGCTGACATGGATTTATCTGGAATAACAAATATTTAATTTTTTTTCCACCTGGACAGTACTGTAGAAAGTTGGGTATGGTAGGTATAACTTTAACAAATTTGGTATTTTTAAATTAATTTTATTTTTTTGAGATAATAAAAAAAAAACCCTGGAGAATGACGGTAAAAAAGCTTAATCAGAACTTAGAAGAACAACAATAGCAGCAACGACCAAAAGGAAGAACTGAATAGGAGGAAATCTGCTAGAAGAAGAAGAAGTAGGATGGAGAATGACAATAACAAAGCTTAATCAGAATAATAACAGTAGTAGTAGCTATCGGAAGAACCAAAGAAGAAGCAATAACGGCCAACGGGGAAAAATAGAGTTGTGCGGTTGTGGGAGCTTAACAGTTATAATTCAATTTTTCCTTTGCGATCTTCTATGGGACTTCACTAGCACGATTCAGATTTGCGATGTGATCGACTATATGACTTTTCTAGCAGCCTGCGATTTAGATTTTGGATGCTTGGGACTTGACCGTGTATTGCAAAATTTGTGATAGAAACATTGAACCCACAACTCAACGTAAATCGCTCAAGTTGAGCATTTTAAAATCTAACCCAAATCAATTCAAAAGGTTCGAGTCGGTTAGTTTAATCAGATTAATCTAGTTAATGAACACCTCTAGCAATTAGATAACAAGAAAATTGTGATAGAAACATTGATTCTGTGTAGAATCTAGCGTGTTACCTATGGGATGAGAGGAGATCAACGGGAAAATTGTGTTGTTCTTCTTCAATCTTTGCTTGATAGAAAGTTAGGCAAAAGGTTTGGGATGGTTTAGAATCAATGTAGAACTCATATGGGATGAGGGTAGATCAACTGGCGGCAGATGGTTAGGGTTTGTGCAACATTATTTGCGACTGTGTAACAAAATAATCGATAATTAGGGTTTCTACGCAATGATAATATATATATATATATATATAATCGTGTATTACTGCGGTAACACAATACGCTACCACGGCAATCACGCATTACTCCGATAGTCTACTTGATAACCAGAAAGATAGCATTTTCTCATTTTTTGAGCAACTCACACACATTATCGTGATAAGCAAGGCCTTTTATATTATTTTTGTATTTTCTTCAATACTTTTCATGTTTATTCAAATATATATTTTTTTTATATTTATTCTAGGTTTATTAACAATTGTATTAGGTGACTAGGAAAAGTTTATAAGTTGTATTCATTTATTCAAATTATTTTATATTTATTAACTCCAAAATTATGTTAATGGTTTATTAACTTTTGTGGTATTACACTTAAGGACTTATTATCAACTTTTAAAAGTGTGATGATCTGATAATGCTCATTTTGACATTAAATTTGTTATCTTATAATTGAGCATTATCATATTTTAAGGCTCATTATTTAGTAATTAATTATAAAATATATTTAACTTCTTTTTATA
>JAJIYU010003913.1:0-25505 GCA_030144865.1 Tinospora cordifolia
GTTGTTGTTGTTGTTGTTGTTGTTATTGTTATTATTATTAATTACATTAAATAATTCTTATAAGCACTTGCTAATTTAATTTGCTTGTGGTTTCATATTATAAGGTTCTTTTTTTCTTCCTATAGGTTTAAATTGTTGGTGCCAATCTCTATGATTCTTTTCTTTTTCAAATTAATTTGTGAGACTATAGAAAGGTTTTGAGTGTTACACCAACATTCTCCAAGTCATTAATCCAAATCTACCCATATGTAATAATAAACTATTATTTGCATGGCTTGATATACAAAGAGATAATTCCATTTAACATACCATGTTGAGTGTTGGCAAAGCGTCCACATTCCCCCCAACTCCCATGACAGATCAATTCCATTTGATAGATCCAATTTCACAAAGAGACTAGAAAGTAAAAAAAAAAAAATCCCAAATGTTGGGTCTCGACCCTGTGATCTCAGCCAAACAAGGTCGAGACCCACTCAAACCTAACCTGTCTGGCCAAGACCCAACATTTGGGTTTTTGTTTTATTTTATTTTATTTTTTACGTTCTAGTCTCTTTTTGACAGTTGGAATGGTGGTCACTACAGGTTAGTATTGCCTATTGAATTGCAACACGGTGTTTTGTTTATGGGTAGAATGTAAAATAACTTGAATATTGTCTCAGATGGGTCTCATGTGCTCAAATTACTTGAATATCGAGAGTATTCACAGTATGATCCATTACAAATTCCTTTGCATCTCTATTTTTTGTCAATATTACACAGATGGAACCAAACTAATTCACTAAAGAGTAATAAGACTTATAAATTCTTCGCTTTTTATATCTCTTTTTTCGTATATATGTAAAATATTATAGTAGCTAGCCCAACTTTCCACCTACGAACATTGGTTTGTGTACCACTTTTTCAAAATTAGCGAATAGGTGAATTTGGCTTGAAGAAAACCTGTATAGAATGAAAATAATTAGTTTACGCATAATCATTGACCAAATTATAATTTAAGCATAAGATGATTGCTCTGACAAAGTGACATCCATAAACATAAACTATTCCGATCATATTTCTCATTTGAAAAGGTCAAGCGTAATATCTCAACAGGAGCATTGTTATGCATTAGTCACTCAATAAATGGACTAACACCACATTGAAAGTGATTGCCACTAATAAACTCATGTCCGATAGTGTTATCCATTTATCTGATGGTGTCAGTGATTGGTCACAGTTTAATGACTCCTTCATTTGTTGCACCCTAGTAGAACCAAGAAAATTGACGTATTGGGCTTTAAAACTGTTTAGCTCGCTTATCATATCAATCCTCACTTGTTGCCAACCATCTTTCCTAAGACCTAGGCCTGCAACAATGATACAATACCCACAATTATCATCAGACTTCACATCAGCCACATTAAGAATGTGATCATGCCACCCAACATGAAATGCCCCAAAATAAGTCAATCTCATGGTCTTATACGGTTATCAAGGCTAAGCTTTTTCTAATAGATATGAAAATCCTCTAATGGGATCGACAAGTGGGCAGCTTAATACCTAGCAAGCTCATGAGCACAAGGAAACTCATGTGTTGTATGTAATGCACAACCACAAAAAACTTGATCAACACTGATGCCCTATACACATTGTAACTCAAGCCAAATCTTCTCTGATATAGCCCTAAAGATGAAATCATGCAACAATGTGAAAGTAGGAACTTGACATTGATGTACAAAGATACTTGAACTTTTTTCAAATGATATTTTGATCTTTGTGTTGTAGTGCAAGCATTGCATTGATTGTACCCCATGATGTCACAAAATTTCCTTGAGAAGACTTGAGGTACATCTTCAATTTGGCATGTGCACTCTCTGCCCTATTTGTTGTTGTGTTCCCAAAGTACATCATTTTATTAGTCCAAGCCTTAACAAACCTCTCTTTAAATTGGCTCAACCAAGTATTTTTCAAATATGTAAGTACATTCTCAAATGTACAATACTCAACCTCCATAACTTGAAACTTTTCATCGCCTTCATCCTCTGTTGAACTATTTACCAATCCATTCCACTTCTAAAGAAATTATTTGAAATCATCATCCTTCTTAAACATATTTCTTATGTTAGCCAATACTTTCCAGTTGATGTGGAATGTACACAGTAAATTGGTATAATTCCTAAACACATGAGCAACTGCATTCATAATCATCAAATTTCTGTCAATAATAATCACATTTGGCTTAGGACATCCATCCATCAACTTTGTTAATCTCTCCAGACACCAAGTGAAATCGTCTTCTTTTTCAGCTGACATATTCCCAAATACAACTGCAAATGTCCTAACTGTAGATGTCACCCCAACAATCTATACAACTGAATATTTTTACATATTTGTTTTATAGGTACAATCAATTAACAACACTTCAAAAAAAGTTCTCAGCAACTTAACTGAATGGAGATGAGCCCAAAATATGTTTCTCACTACATTATTTTCACTTTCACACCTATGCCACTCAGTGTGTTGCGCTTCATCCAACAAATGTAACCGTCATTGCATTTACATCCTACCCCTAGCTTTTATTAATCTTTGCTTTTGTTTTGCATTGTAGATAGTGTCAGGACCCCTTCCCTAGGGCAAAGGATGAATCGACTGGCACAGTGTCCCGACAACCCTACCCGCAAGTCGAGCTTGCCAAGACACTGTTAAGCTTCTTTTTTCAACACCACACCACATACTATCAGAGTAATCACAGGGAATCCAGAAGAAATTTAACACAAAGAACATTAATAAAACTTGATATTTATTAAAATGGGTCGTTAAAACATGTGTAGCAACGGGAGTGACTAATCCATTATGTACAAGCTTTTCTCACCCTTATTCATAGTTCTTAACCTTCAAACAAAACAAAAAAAGTACGAAGAAAACCTACCAAAACAAATGAGAGAGGGAAAACAACTCTAGGCAATGACCACTCCCTTGCCCTTATCTACAGCTGAAGGACCTGAAAAGCTAAAATAATGAGCTAAATTGTCCACAGCAGCTCAGTGAGTAATGCAGTCTAATTCATGACTTAAAACAAACATTCCACAATAAAATACGTGCCATGAATGCATGAACAATAACATTATGCGAGTGAATGCAATAGTGAATTCAATTTAAATCTATAAATGCCATCGTGTACCTTCATTTAAAAATAGTTATAATAGTGAAAACATTTGCTGAGGTTCTCATTAGCCTCCCAAGATGACTAAAAGTCCACTTGAGCAGGTTACAGACAATTAGGCATATCGTGTCGACTCGATTAGGACTTATTGTCGTTGTCATCAATTGTAACGACCCAATCAAGACTTATTACCCTTGCCATATTGTGATGGCCCGATTAGGGCTTATTGCTATTGCCATCTCGTAGGCCCATAGAACCCCCTCAGCGGGCACTTTGTGCTAGGTGCTCATTATCAGGGTCATATGAGAGATTGACACAACTCACCCTAACCCTGTACCCTCGGACCTCAAAACTCGGTGCACTTCTCATTTAAAACTCATTTAAAGGATGCAGAGTCATCACAATATGTAATACCATTTTCATAATACACAAAACTACAAGCTTTAAAAAATAAGTTAGAAAACACTACTTATAGGGATGCTCCACTCCCGGTGCTCCTCTCGCAACCGGTCACGTCCTGCTAGTACTTGGTCCTACGAAATTGATGTAAATCCTTAATATTAACATGGGACTTAGCTCAGTCTAACTCTACATCATTGGTCAATCAATGGATTGACCTAGTCAAGGGTAGTCTATCAATGTTAGTTCATCTTACTTTAAGTTGCTAAGTCAATTTGATTGACCTTGGTCAATCTTGGTCAACCCTAGTCAACCTATCACTTGCTAACCTAGCTGGTCAACAGAGTCCCAAAAGGTCAATTATGGTCCTCATAGAGTCAATTGGGCCAAAAGGGGTCAACATTCCCAATTCCCATCACTTAGGCACAACATTAGCTCATGGCCCTATCTGCGCAACCATTTTTCTGATTTTACTGCGGGTAATCCGTACATCGAATTTGCGCCAAACTTTGCAGATTTGTTCTAAACTTCCTAAATCTTTCCAGAATTTTGAATCACAATTTTTGGGCACCATTTACTAGGGTTTCTAGGCATAATAATAGAGACTGTAAAGATCCCATATACCCTATGATAGGCAATGACTGTTTGCTTGAATTCACCTACCTATACATATCAAAATGCTCTGAAATTTGGTAGGAAACTTCTAGACATACTTAGGGATCTATCCACCAAATTTCAGCTCAATATACCAAGGTTTGATCAGTTAATTTCATCTCAAAATTTTCAGCCAGATTATAGGAATTTTCTAGGTTCATGATTTTGACTATCTTTCTAGTATTCATTCCCCCATTAAACCATGATTCCATGGGTCATTTCTTGTGTCTAATTGCAGTATGTAGGTCATAAAATATTCATTAATCAAGAATACTTTGAATCAATAATATGTAATACTAAAATCATGCCTATCATTCTAGCAATTTCTTTGCTGCATTCTAAAAGAACACAAGAAATTTGTTCTAAGTCTTAATATTCTAACAAGCATGACATATTTGAAAGTGTAGCAAATCATATTCACAAAGACTCAAGGTTAGATCTTTATAATTTTTTGGAACCTCTACTATGAGGTCTAAAACGCCTCTGGTTTCAGTACGAATGGGTGCCTTTAGGTGTTCCAAGTATAGCTCCAAATCTGGTCTCAAACTGGTTTTTGTCGACACTGTTGCGACAGTGAGTCTAACAGTTAATAACAGTGGCTTATAAAACGTATTAAATGTTCCAATTTTTGGTTTCTACCACTTGGACACTTGAATGCACATGATAAGGGGTAGAATGATGGGTTTTACCTCAGGGACGAGCCTGAAATGGTTCAGACGTGAGCCTTCTTACACTTGTTCCAACACTGTTTCTGTTACATAGCTGCAACAATGAGTAGATACCAACTTCAATGGCTAGGAAATCATATGTAAAGCCTCAATTTTTGTTTTATGAGGATTGGAGGTTAGAGTACACATGAAAATGAAGAAGATGGACTATCTCACTTCCAAAATAGGCTTGAAACGACCTAGGATCCGAAGCTCCAAATGTGGCTTCAACACAAACCTTTCTGGTTTTCTAGGTTTAAACCCTAGTTTTCTATTTTTCTAGGGGTTTTAGCTCCAAACGGTTCCAGGATTCAACAAATGGCTTGTAGGACTTCGTAGGTGGTAGTATAAGCTTCAAAACAAGCTATGATTTATTGGATTTGGCTAAGAAATGAGGGAGATTCAAGCTTGTGAATAGGGGCTATAGCTGCTGGAATTTTCTGGACTTAAGCTCAAGAAGAGATTTTGTTGCATAAGAGGAAGCTTGCATGGCATTATGGAGTGACATGTGGCCATCCAGATGACTTCCAAACTTACGTGCTGGCTGCCTAGTTGGCATCATTTATTGGCCACCATTGAGGCTATGAGTTGATGGCAAAACCATGGACACAATACCATGGGTTTCCATGGTTTAATAGCTAAAAAATCCAGAAAATATTGCAAAATTCGCCAAAAATTCACACAAGAGGACAAAAAGACCAAAAAAAAGGGTTGGACCCATTGCTGGGCACGCGGGCCGGCCCACGGTTGGGCTTCAAAGCCGTGTGGGCCAACGACCCGTGCACTTGCAGTCACGGGTCAGGCCCTGGGCCCAATCGATTGTTGGCCCGTGCATGCCGAGAATCCGATTTTTTTGTTTAATTTCTTTTTCGTTTCTTATATATATATACACCTATATGTATATATACCGAAATTTGAATTTTTTCTCTAAAATTATTAAAAATCACTAATTCATTTTTCTCATCTAAATACTTCAATTATATATCATGTCATCTTTTTTTCAATTATTTTCTCCAAAAATAAAATAATTTCTCTAAAATCATATTTTTCTCCCAAAAATTTTATTTATCCTTCTAAAAATTTCATAATTATTCCAAAAATTCAATAATCAATCTTAAAAATTATTTATCTCAAGAAAACACATTTTTCTTGTTGTCTCATGTGTTTTCTCCT
Organism: Tinospora cordifolia; assembly: GCA_030144865.1. Classification (NCBI taxonomy): domain Eukaryota; kingdom Viridiplantae; phylum Streptophyta; class Magnoliopsida; order Ranunculales; family Menispermaceae; genus Tinospora; species Tinospora cordifolia. Next base: position 6,076 of record JAJIYU010003913.1, read on the forward strand.
CAAAATTGTATTTTCTCACATTATCCTCATTTTCTTCAATAAATAATTCGAAATTGGAAAAGTTGAGAAAAATTTCGTATATCTTCATTAAAATTCCTGAAAATACATCAAATTTTCTAATACACTAAAGGTCAAGGTGCAACTCCCATAATCTCTAGGAAGTGACTCGTCATATAGTCATCTCGCTCCCAAGTGTCCTGCTCAGCACTGTGGAACTGCCAATGTACTCGTACCATTGGCATCTCCTTGTTGTGTAGTTTCCTTACGGCTCGATCAACAATAGCTACCATAGCCTCATCATACGTGTAATCCTCTCGCAAGTCAATATGTCTCAAATTGATCATGTGCGAGGGATCAGGGTGGTACTTCCTCAACATCGACACATGAAACACATTATGTACCCCCGCTAACTAAGGTGGTAACACCAATCGGTATGCCACAGGACCCACATGCTCAAGGATTTCGAAATGTCCAATATATCTCAGTGCAAATTTCCCTGAAACACCAAACTGAGTCTGCCCCTTTCTAGGGAAAACTCGAAGGAGTACATGATCACCGACCACAAACTCAAGGACCTTCCTCTGGTTATCTGCATAACTCTTCTGTTGGTCCTGAGCTGTTCTCATCTTCTGACGGATCCACAAAATCTTCTCATTCTACTCTTACACAAAAGTAGGGCCCAACACTGCTATATCACCAACCTCGGCCCAACAAGCTGGTGATCGATAAGGTCGGCTATACAATGCCTCAAAAGGTGTCATGCTAATGCTCGCCTGGTAGTTGTTATTATATGCAAACTCACATAGGGACAAGTGATCCTCCCAGTTATCACCAAAACCAACAATGCATGCCCTCAACATATCCTCAAGTACCTGAATTACTCTCTCAGACTGTCCATCAGTCTGTAGATGGAAGGTTGTGCTTAAGCTCACACTAGTCCCTAACTGATTCTACAAGCTCTGTAAAAAATAGGACGTAAATCAAACATCCCTATTAGACACAATGGACAATGGGACCCCATGTAACCTCACAATCTCATAGAGATATCGTTGACTCAGCCTCTCCACCAAATCTCTACTATGCATCGGGAGGAAATGAGACGACTTAGTAAGTCTATCCACAATGACCCATACAACATCATGTCTCCGCTGAGTCCAGGGCAATCCCATCACAATGTCTATGGTAATGTGCTCCCATTCCACTCGGGAATAGCCAAGGGCTATAATAAACCACCGGGTCTCTGGTGCTCAGCCTTAAACTGCTGGCACGTGTTACATCTCTACACAAAGGCTGCAATATCTTGCTTCATCCCCGACCACCAATAAGTATGTTGAACATCTTGATACATCTTATTGGAGCCTGGATGGACGGTGTACCTCGAGTGGTGCAGCTCTACTAACACTCCCTGTCTCAAGCGAGGGTTATCAGGTACCCACAATCGTTCCTTAAACCTCAGTGCACCATCAGTATCAATCAACCACTCCACGCAAGAAGTGTCATCTCCCTGCCCTTGGTACATCATAAAATCAACATCATGAGGCTGTACCTCTATAATCTCAGCAAGCAAAATCGGCTGGGCTCTCATCTGTGCACTGACTCTTGTTTCGGTCGAAGTATCGTGGATAGTCATCACTGTCACATAATTAATCATTCTCCACTCCTGAGACATATGTCTAGCCACACAAGCAGTCTCGACCCATACTCTACTAAGCGCATCAGCCACCACATTGGCTTTCCCAGGATGGTAGTCAATGGTAAAGTCATAATCCTTAAGCAACTCCATCCATCTCCTCTGCCTCATATTAAGGTCTTTCGGTGAAAATAGGTACTTGAGGCTCTTATGATCAGAATAAAGCGTAAAACATTCACCATATAGATAGTGTCACCAAATCTTGAGTACAAACACTACTGCTGCCAGCTCTAGATCATGCATAGGGTAATTCCTCTCATGAACCTTCAGTTGTCGTGAGGTAAAAGCAACAACTCCATCACCCTGCATCAACACACACCCAAGGCCTGTCCCATATGCATTTGTATAGATCATCAGCTCATGGCCTGGTTTGAGTAGCATAAAAACTGGGACAGATGTCAAATGACGCTTCAACTCAAGAAATGCTTCCTCATACTTGTCTGTCCACACAAATGACATGTTCTTCTAGGTTAGCCTCGTCATTGGAGCAGCGATCCTCGAGAAGTTTGGCACAAATCTGCAATAATAGCCTGCCAAACCCAAAAAGCTATGGATCTCTATTACTACGGCAGGTCTTGACCAACCAATAATAGTCTCGACCTTAGCTGGATCAACTGAAATACCCCCAGCTCCTACTACATGGCCTAAAAATCAAACTTCTGTCAACCAAAACTCGCACTTTTTGAACTTAGCATACAACCAGTGATCTCGGAGAGTCTGCAGTGCGATCCTCAAGTGTTCAGCATGTTCCTCCCTAGTCTTCGAATAAATAAGGATGTCATCGATAAAGATGATGACGAATGAGTCAAGATAGGGATGAAACACTCTTTGCATCAAGTCCACGAACATCGTTGGGGCGTTTGTCACGCCAAACGACATGACTAAGAACTCGTAGTGCCCGTAGCCAGTCCGAAAGGCTGTCTTTGGTACATGTTCTTCCCTGACTCTTAGCTGATGGTACCCATATCTCAGATCGATATTTGAAAACACAGCGGCACCTCAAAGCTGGTCAAATAAGTCAACAATACGTGGGAGAGGGTACTTGTTCTTTACTATTACCTTATTCAACTGTCTGTAATCGATACACAAACAGAGGTTCTCATCCTTCTTCTTCACAAACAATACTGGAGCACCCCAAGGTGACACACTAGGGGTAATAAAACCCTCACTCATCAAGTCCTCAAGTTGGACCTTCAGTTCTTACAATTCCTTGGGCGCCATTCGATAAGGAGGGATCGAAATGGGCTGTCCCCAGAATAATCTCAATGATAAAGTCAATCTCCCGTTCGGGAGGTAAGCCAGGCAAGTCATCGAGAAACACATCAGGATAGTCTCTAACCACAAGAATCTCATCTAATCTCTACTGTGAAGGTCCCTCACCAGTGGTGATTATAATAGCCAGTGTATCTATCTCAGACTGTGTCGTTATCCTACCTAGGGTCCTCGGTCTATCGGAAGCACTACCTTGGAAGGTGACAACAGGCTGTCTTGGAATCTGAAATACTACTCTCTTGGCGAAGCAGTCAACATAGGCATGATAAGCTGCTAGCCAGTTCAACGTGCAACCCTCACAAATCAAATTAGGGTAGATCCGTTCCCCGGCTGAAGTGCTCAACATGAGCCATGTAGATGCTCTAACAGGTCTAAGTCCCAATCTATCTACGACATGCCCAGAAATAAAAGACAATGTAGATCTAGCATCAATTAACACATAGATAGATGTATCAAGTAGAAACATGTTACCCTCTACTAGTGCCTTCGTTGCCTCGGAATCTGGGTAGGTGATGGCCTGTGTTGTCTCTCGAGTAATGGTGGTGGGTACACCGGAAGCTGGAACAGGCATCGGGTACTGATATCATTTGTGGCCTGGCTGACCACCCTGGTAACATGTGATCGGACACTTTTGTTCGATCTGGCCTCGACCCTGGCCTCTACCCCCTTGAATCTCTACCTCTACCTCTACCTCGACTTCTACCTTGGCCTCCCTGCTGAGTTAGTGGTTGTTCACCGGCTAGTATGCCTGTACTGGGTTGGCTGCGAGTGTGACTGCGGTAGTCGGCTTAGTCTATGCCCCTCCAGACTGTCCCTCTGAATACTTCCTCTTTTTGTGAAATCGACCTCCTTGGAACCCACCGCAATAACCTCCCTGTATCTAGGATTGTGGCTATGATTGAGGCTGTGTCTACAAGGAGGTACTTTGTACTATCTGGGTGATCAGACACTGGTCCCTATCGGCCGCCTCAAACTGCAATGCATGCCTCTGTATAATCTCAAGAGTAACCTCATTGTATGCCGACGTAACCTGTCTGATACTAGCCCTCAACCCCCGATGGAAGAATCCTGCTCTTAGGAGGCATCGTAGTCTGCATAAAACGTTTAACTTCCATTAGTTCCAAAATGAGCAGACCACGACTTCAAACATTTAGGCGACTATCTCTAAGGAATAACCTAACCCACAAGGTTCAAAGTCTCAATCTTAAAACTCACTAACACCCTATGGCAGTCCGACTTCCCTCGTGGTATGGCCACTCTCACTTGGTTCCTCTTTCTGCCAATCGAGAGTTAGAAAGTTTTATCCATATTCCCATTTTGCTACTCTAAGTCATTTCTAAGGGTCTTTTCTTTTTGTACTTCTACGATTACTCTAAGATTCCCCTAAGTTAATAGCAATTGTTATTCCTCAATTGGAAAAACCTTAGGCTCTGATACCAACGCTGTCGGGACCCCATCCTTAGGGCGAAGGACGAACCGACTGGCACAGTGTCCCGACAACCCTGCCTGCAAGCCGAGCTTGCCAAGACACTATTAAGCATCATCTTTCAATACCACACCACACACTATCAGAGTAATCATAGGGAATGCAAAAGAAATTTAACACAAAGAACACTAATAAAACTTGATATTTATCAAAATGGGTCATTAAAATATGTGTAGCAATGAGAGTGACTAATCCATTATGTACAAGCTTTCCTCACTCCTATGCATAGTTTCTAACCTTCGAACAAAACAAAAAAAAAGTACGAAGAAAACCTACCAAAACAAACGAGAGAGGGAGAACAGCTCTAGGCGATGTGTAACACCCATCGGGAATCCTACCGAGACTCTTACCCACATCGTAGGGCCCACGTCATGGCATGTCACTCACAAGGTACTGTCCCCTGCCCCTTGGGGTTTTCTTTCGCCTCCGCGGAGATTTGAACCTAAGACCTGGGGCTCAAGTACTTATTTCTTTCATCATCCGCTACCATTGAGCCTAGTAGGATTCTCAGTGGGTGTTACACGATGACCACTTCCTTGCCCTTATCTACAACTAAGGACTTGAAAAGTTAAAATAGTGAGCTTAATTGTCCACAACGGCTCAATGAGTAATACAGTCTAATTCATAACTTAAAACAAGCATTCCACAATAAAATACGTGCCATGATTGCGTGAACAATAGCATTATGTGAGTGAAGTAACAGTGAAGTCAATTTAAATCTATAAATGCCATCGTGCACCTTCATTTAAAAATAGTTAAAATAGTGAAAACATTCGTTGAGGCTCTCACTAGCCCCCAAGACGACTAAAAATCTATTCGAGCAGGTTACAGACAGTTAAACATATCGTGTCAACTCGATTAGGACTTATTACCGTTGCCATCAATTATAACGACCCAATCAGGACTTATTGTCGTTGCCATATTATGAGGGCCCGATTAGGGCTTATTATCGTTGCCATCTTGTAGGCCCACATAACCCCCTCAGTGGACACTCTGTGCTAGGTGGTCACTATCGAGGTCATACGAGAAACCAACACAACTCGCCCTTACCCTGTACCCTCGGACCTCGAGACTCGGTGCACTTCTCATTTAAAACTCATTTAAAGGATGCAGATTCATCACAATATGTAATAACATTTTCATAATACACAGAACTACAAGCTTTAAGAAATAAGTTAGAAAATACTATTCACAGGGATGCTTCGCTCTCAGTGCTCCTCTCGCAACCGGTCGCATCCTGCTAGTACTTGGTCCTGCGAAATCAACAGAATTCCTTAATACTAACATGGGACTTAGCTCTCTCTAACTCTACGTCATTGGTCAATCAATGGATTGACCTAGTCAAGGGTAATCTATCTATGTTAGTTCATCTTACTTTAAGTTGCTAAGTTAATTTGATTGACCTTGGTCAATCTTGGTCAACCCTAGTCAACCTATCACTTGCTGATCTTGTTGGTCAAAAAAGTCCCAAATGGTCAATTCTGGTCCTCATAGAGTCAATTGGGCCAAAAGGGGTCAACATTCCCAATTCCCATCACTTAGGCACAACATTAGCTCATGGCCCTATATGCACAACCATTTTCCTAATTTTTCTGCGGGTAATCTGCACATCAGATTTGCACCACACTTTGCAGATCTGTTCTAGACTTCCTAAGTCTTCCCCAAATTTTTAATCACAATTTTTGGGCACCATTTACTAGGGTTTCTAGGCATAATAATAGAGACTGTAAAGATCCCATATACCCTATGATAGGCAATGACTGTTTGCTTGAATTCACCTACCTATACATATCAAAATGCTCTGAAATTTGGTAGGAAACTTCTAGACATACTTAGGGATCTATCCACCAAATTTCAGCTCAATATACCAAGGTTTGATCAGTTAATTTCATCTCAAAATTTTCAGCCAGATTATAGGAATTTTCTAGGTTCATGATTTTGACTATCTTTCTAGTATTCATTCCCCCATTAAACCATGATTCCATGGGTCATTTCTTGTGTCTAATTGCAGTATGTAGGTCATAAAATATTCATTAATCAAGAATACTTTGAATCAGTAATATGTAATACTAAAATCATGCCTATCATTCTAGCAATTTCTTTGCTGCATTCTAAAAGAACACAAGAAATTTGTTCTAAGTCCTAATACTCTAACAAGCATGACATATTTGTAAGTGTAGCAAATCATATTCACAAAGACTCAAGGTCAGATCTTTATAATTTTTTGGAACCTCTACTATGAGGTCTAAAACGCCTCTGGTTTTAGTCTGAATGGGTGCCTTTAGGTGTTCCAAGTATAGCAGTGAGTCTAACAGTTAATAACAATGGCTTATAAAACGTATTAAATGTTCCAGTTTTTGGTTTTTACCACTTGGACACTTGAATGCACATGATAAGGGGTAGAATGACGGCTTTTACCTCAGGGACGAGCCTGGAATGGTTCAGATGTGAGCCTTCTTACACTTGTTCCAACACTGTTTCTGTTACACAGCTGCAACAGTGAGTAGATACCAACTTCAATGGCTAGGAAATCATATGTAAATCCTCAATTTTTGTTTTCTAAGGATTGGAGGTTAGAGTACACTTGCAAATGAAGAAGATGGACTATCCCACCTCTAAAATGGGCTTGAAATGACCTAGGATCCGAAGCTCCAAAGGCGGCTTCAACACAGACCTTTCTGGTTTTTTGGGTTTAGACCCTGTGAACAACACCTCTTCTAGGGGGTTTCAACTACAAACAGTTCCAGAATTCATCAAATGGCTTGTAGAACTTCGTAAGTGGTAGTATAAGCTTCAAAACAAGCTACGATTTATTGGATTTGGCTAAGAAATGAGGGAGATTTAAGCTTGTGAAAAGGGGCTACTGTTGCTGGAATTTTTTGGACTTGAGCTCAAGAAGAGATTTTGTTGCATGAGAGGAAGCTTGCATGGCATTATGGGGTGACATGCGACCATCTAGGTGGCTTCCAAACTCACATGCTGGCTGCCTAGTTGGCATCATTTATTGGCCACAATTGAGGTAATGAGTTGATGGCAAAACCATGGACACAATACCATGGGTTTCCATAGTTTAATAGCTGAAAAATCTAGAAAATGGTGCAAAGTTCGCCAAAAATTCGCACAAGAGGACAAAAAGACCAAAAAAAAGGGCTGGACCCATTGCTGGGCACGTGGGCCAAGAATCCAATTTTTTTTGTTTAATTTCCTTTTCTTTTGTTAGTCCTTGTCTCAGATCTTCCTTTTAACTTTTTTTCACTGTCAATACATGACCTTTTTATTCCTTTCTTGTACGACCCATACTTTTCACAAGTAAGATTTACTCTAGATCATCGACCATTTCCTCTAGAATCTAGTTGTTTATAGTCACAACAAAGTCATTCGTTTTTCCTTTTTTTTGTGCCCATAAGATCATTTCCTCCCTTATACTAAATGGTCTAGCTATTGTAAATTACTTAGTTTAATCAACAATAATGTCAATGCATTCTTCTTTGACTTAAAATTATCAAAATAAATATTAACTAGTCAAGCAAACAAAAAAAAGAAATGAAATAAAAGAAACAGGTACAATTTTGGTCAAACAAAGAGGAGACTCACAGCATGAGTCTCGGCTAGACAAGGTCCAGAATGATGTTATATGTAACACTTTGATTCTTAAACCATAACCATAACATACGTATTCCACACGTATAGACGTATACATTTTTTTCCAAGCATCCATGTGCCACAATCGAGAACCCATGCATTACTGTTACATTACCATAAATAATTTCCTAGTCCCATCAAGTCACATCCCACAATATCATATGGGTGAATAAATGAATGAACAAATAGATTAATAACTAAAAAATGAGATGATATATTTGTTCAATTTAACCTCAACAATATTCAACTAGCATTTGGCCCCATGGCTATGGTTTAAATAACAACTCAATAAATGAAAGAAAGAGAGATTATCTGCCTACTTGCCTAACTAAAGACAATAATAAACTTATGATTAAGATGACCTCATCATGGAGGTTTATTGTTGCTTACGCTACAAGTGTACAGGTTCGCACTACTATTAACCGGTGAGACCGGATATCGTCCTCAGGAAAAAATGGGTTTAATGAGATACCTTCAATCCCAACTTACTACTGGTTTTCTTTTATCAAGGCTCTAATTGAAGTGAGTATATAGATTTATGAATAAAAATCTAAGCTAATGAAAGTGATTAAGCTGTGTTTGAGAAAACTTTATAAAATGGTTGTTTAGGATAGTGAATGTCGTTGTATAACCTGTGATTCTTGTTTTAGATCATGAGATGTATACACTATGAGTTCTAGCACTTGTAATTGAAACCCTCTCTCGAGGCGCTTCAATAGCTATTAGAGTTGTCTTATAATGCCCTCTCTGGAAGTGCTTAATCAACAACTTAATGTTGTATAATCAAGAGGCCCATGCAACTCCCCAGATAAGTTAACAACCCTCTGGTCAATCAAGTATTCTAAGTCTATACTGTGATAACCACCCATTATACCTCTCTCCCGAGTTAGTCTAATGCCTTGAGCTCATCATGTCTATGGCCAGTAAACACAAAGCATTAAGCATACACAACATAGAATTGTGTTTCTAAATCAATAACATCAACAAGAGATCACAGTTTATACATTGGTCATCACATCCCAGACAAGGAAAACTAATTAGCTTGACATGAAAGTAATAAAAAACATTAAATAATAATGAAGAAATTTAATCATACTAAAAACTTGGTAAAAATCTTCAATCCCTTCTTGAAACATTGGTTTTTGCCATTCTCAGCCGTCACAAGTGATTTTTTCTAAATTAGTTATCTTTAGGCTCTAATAATCTCTTTTATTTATAGGCCCGCACTAAAGAAAACCTAAAAATACGAGAAACCTAATAATTAATCGTGTGACTACAGTCAGCATCGTGCTTCAATAAAAACTCAAATTCCCTGTATTTGTGTACCGTGGTCAGCCTGTTCTTCATTCGGATCACATTCTGGTTACCGCGGTCACTAGACCACCAACTACGATAACCAGTGAGTTGTTTATTTTCTTTGTCTTCCTTCCCCTCTAATTACCTAGGTAATTGAAATGATTACTTAGATAACCAGTGACATGATGTTTCCTGCTCTTCTGGTTACAATTCTTCTCCTCTGATTACCTAGGTCATTGAAATGATTACCTATGTAACCAGTAACATATATGGCTTCTCCTCTAATTACCTAGGTCATTGAAATGATTACCTAAGTAACCAGTGACATGATATTTATATTTTCAACCATCCTTTACTTTTCTTGTGTTGTTATTTGCTATTCTGATTCATTCTAAACCTGGCATAGATACTCAAAACCTTTCTTAGACATTATATTCACATAAAAATACTAGGAAAAACATTAAATCATGCTAATATGCAACTAATCATGCAAAAATTCTCTAAATGCATATGTAACTAAATATAAACAAATACAATTAATTTCCTATTAAACTCATGCAATTTATACCTAAAATACATATAGTATAGTTAGTATGCTATGCAACTAACAAATACCCCCAAACTTAGACTATTGTTCGTCCCCGAACAATATCTCTAATTTAAACTGACACACCATACCATATAGAGGCAAATTCATTTTTATTCATTATTGTAACCTCAATCTTCTATTTCTCTAGTTTATGATTCATTAACACGTCCCTAAGGTCATTCAAGTTGTCTGCATTTTTAGTTCATCCTCCATTCTTCCTTAACTTCACCTTCTCATCTGTTGGTATCTCAATCTTCCCAGACTTTGTAGGCGATTTATAGGCTACATCCCACTCATAAAAATTCTCTCCTGATACGTAAATACACAAACCCTCTCAATTACCTCCTCTCTCTCTCTATCTTCTACTCAGTTCAAACTATAGTAAGGATCAGAGGTCTTGTTCTCTAGGTTGTAACGTGACTTGGCTCAAGGTACAAATGTAATATGAATTTAAATCTGACTCAAGTGTACACTCATAACAATAATACCAAATTAGTTTGTTTGATTTTCTCAATGTAGCTTGATCATTTCTATTCAATCCTTTGTTTTTCTCATTCATGCTCACAACTTTGTCTTCATAGCTCTCCCAAACTTATTTCATCACGTGCATTTCAAATTGTATTCACGTGTACACTCATACAAAAGTAGAACGTTCAACTATCATTGACAATACTAAAATACTAAAGAAATAAATATAACTCTTTTTTTACTAAACAAAATCAAAAACTAAAAATATATGTATTTCAATATTAGCATTCCCTCCTTCTTTCACATAATCAAAAGAGGCAGTTTTAAAACCATGAGTGAACACAAATAGGTCCAACAGAGATATTCATAAAAGGATAGAGTGTTTTTATATAATGTTTAGGTTCATCACAATAAAATAGGCTATAAGACTCAAAATTAGATACAATGATGGCTTACTTCATTTCCCTCCTATAGTCAAACAATGATGGCCTACTTCATTTCCCTCCTATAATCATTCCTAAGCAGTGTTCAAGACATATTTGATTATTTTAAGAGTTTGTGAAAAATTCTCTCCACTTGTGGTTTGGTTTTTACTCCTCACTTTCTTTAGTTTTCGGATTCTTAATCTACCTAAGACTACAGAGATCTGTCAAGGTCAAATTTCAAACAAACCAAACACACAGACTATTTGAAAGTACCCTAGTACTTTGTCTCATCACAGTAGAGGAATTTTCAATTTCATAGGTTACTCAATAAAAATTTTCAAAAATATGGCATGGATCTAGCCTAAGTGACATCTATATGCTTTATATGCTCATGTCCTAACTCTAAATAAATAATCCTAGTATCTAAATGTCATGAGAGAATTTCAATAGCTATGTATGTGATATGCCCATAAATATATGCAGTTTAAAAGCATTAATGCACACAAAATATGTAAATATAAAGGAAAAATAAACCTGAATTGAAATTGAAGAAGATTTTCTTCAATGCCCACCCCCCAAACTTAAATTGTGCCTTGTTCTTAAGAGCATACTTTACTTTGACGCTCACAGGGAGGATAGTACGCTAAGCGCTCATAAAACTTGCATGTAGCAAAAAGAAGACAAGTATTAAAGAATAGTTAACTAAAATGAATGAACTTTTTATTTTTTTTGAATAAATTACAATGCATGCATACCAAAAAAATTAAATTAAATCCTATTTAAATAAATGAAAATAAAAGAAAAATAAAACCAGTGGGTTGCCTCCCATTAAGTGCTATGTTTAACGTCGTTAGCTCGATGTGGATACAGGTTAATCGAAGCCCAATTTGTTGATCTTTACTAACACTTTGGCTTTAGGCAATTCTTGCTTCATAATATCTTATGGCTGCTTATATTTTAAGAATGGATCTTGTGATTGCTTCTTAGGACTTTTCTGAGTATGAACAACATCCTACAACTCTTTCAGAGCTTAGTTAGGTTTCCTATGTGCTTGTATAGCCTCCCCTTTAGCAGATTCAACATCTTTAACTTGAATATCAGGAGGTCTAGGTTTTTCAGTCTCTCTCTAATCGCCAGCTTGCATCATATTATCCTTCTTGCATTATTGCATTTTAGTAAGGGGTTTCAATGAGCTATAGATGTTGAAGACAACTCGTTTGTCATTCATTCGTAGTGTGAGCTCTCCCCTGACAGCATCTATTAGGGCCTGACTAATAGCTAAGAATAGTCGCCCAAGAATCAATGATATCTCCTCGTCTTCTTCCATATCAAGAACTACAAAGTCAACTGGGAAGATAAACTTATCTAATAGGCCCAACCAGTGGTATACTTAAAGGGGCATGAGATTTATGTTGGCCCCCAAGTCACAAAGAGCTTTATCAAATATTTTAGTGCCTATGCTGCACAAAATAGTGAAACTCCCTAGATCTTTCAACTTCTGAGGCAACTTTCTTTGTATTATAGTACTGCACTTCTCTGTCAACCGCATAGTCTCATGATCTACCTATTTTTTATGAAACCTCTGCGGAAAGGGTAACGAAAGAGGCTCAAGGTATTTGCTGTCTTGAATAGTAATGTCGGAATGTCTAACCTTCTTCTTGTCATCATCAATAGGTGCTGGAACAATATGCTTTGCAAGAACAGGCCCTTTAGAATGGATAGGTTCATCAACTAGCATAGGAGGGCCAGAAGGAATGGGTGGGCTTTGAGTCTCTCTCCTACTTCTAGTAAATATAGCTTAGCAGCTTTCTTTTGGATTGACTTGAGATGTATTCGAAAAAGAACTTCTCGGTTGACTAGAAAATGCTTGGGCTATCTGTCCCATCTAAGTCTCAAGGTTATTTACAGTTGCATTCATGTTTGCATCTGTATTTCCAAGCCTGCGACTCTGTTGTCATTCTGATCTATTCTTCTAGTTAATTCTTTAAAGAAATGAGCTTGCATGTTCATGATCTCATCCAATTTGTCTTCCATAGATGGCTTCTTTTCAAATAGGCTCTACTGACGTCTCTGTTATTAACATATGAGAAGATTTCATGGCGATGGATCCCCGAATGATAATATTGAGGCACATTATACCCTTGTTGCTGACTTTGATAAGGAGCCAACCAATTCACTGCATGTAGCTACTCTATAGATGCTTCTTGAGTAAAGGATGCCTCAGGAGCTTCAACTATGGCCAAAATAGATTGATTCTGTTGTTGTTGAATATGGCCATTACCAAACTTCTTAGTTAAGGAATTCATCTGATGAGTCATAGAAGCTATTTGTGCTTATAAAGTTGTGATCTCATCAATTCCATGTAGACCAATCCTGTTAATAGACCCTCTCTCTATACCACACCCATAGGCATTGGCTGCCATATCTTTAATGAGGTGTGTGGCTTCTGTAGTAGACTTTCCCATCAAAGATCCTCCAGCTACTCAATCTACCAAGGTTCGAGTAGGTGGTGTCAAACCACTATATAACATCTGAATTTGTAGCCATGGAAGATAACCATGCTATGGGCATCTTCTAAGTGAGTCTTTAAACCTTTCCCATGCCTCATAGAGTGATTCAAAGTCAAATTGTTTGAAGGAGCTGATTTCACCCCTCAGTTGATGAACCTTGGCATGAGTGAAATACTTCTGTAGGAACTTCTGACTCATCCTCCCATGTAGTGATGCTTCCAAGTAGTAAGGTTTGTAACCATGTCATCGCTTTATCCCTTAAATAGAAGGGGAATAGCCTCAGTCTCAACTGATCCTCAATCACACCATTCATTTTGACCGTGTCACAGATTTCCATGAAAGAATTTAGGTGTGCCATTGGATCTTCATTAGCCAAACCCCCAAATTGTTGTTGCTGCACCATTGTGATCAAAGAGGGCTTCAACTCAAAATTATTGGCATTGATGGGTGTGTGAGCAATTTCGAAGTAATTATTATTCAACATGAGCTTTAAATGTCTCAGAGTGGTGCTTCCCCATTAGTGCCAACTGCAGATCTACTACTCTCAGACATATCAGATCTATGGCCTCGAGCTTCTAATTGGATTTGCTTGATTGTCTTAAACAGATCGAGATCGTTTAACCCAAAGAGAATTTCTATTCATCCAAAACCTGAAACACGACAAGCAAACCAAAAATATCAAGTGTAGCCAATGAAGTTAAAAAGAAAAAATGAGCAATCAACATAAAAAGAAAAATTAAAATTAAAATTAAAAATTTTGCCTTAATTAAAACTAAACCAAGTTCAACTGGTTTTAAGATATTTAACACTTTTTTTCCTCGTCAATAGCGCAAAAAACTTGTTTCTTACCCTGCAAGTGTACAGGTTCGCACTAGTATTAACCGATGAGACCAGCTATCGTCCTCAGGGAAAAATGGGTTTAATGAGATACCTTAAATCCCAACTTATTGCTGGTTTTCTTTTATTAAGGCTCTAATTGAAGTGAGTATATAGATTTCTGAACAAAAATCTAACCCAACGAAAGTAATTAAGCTGCGTTTGAGAAAACTTTATAAAATGGTTGTCTAGAATATTGAATGTCGCTGTATAACTTGTGATTCTTGTTTTAGATCATGATATGTCTATACTATGAGTTCTAGCAACTGTAATTGACACCCTCTCCCGAAGCACTTCAATATCTATTAGAGTTGTCTTATAATGCCATCTCTCGAGGTGCTTAATCAACAACCTAATGTTGTATAATCAAGAGTCTTGTGCAACTCCCCAGATAAGTTAACAATCCTTCAATCAATCAACTATTCTAAGTCTATATTGTGATAACCACCCATTAGATCTCTCTCTCGAGTTAGTCTAATGCCTTGAGCTCATCATGTCTATGGCCAGTAAACATAAAGCATTAATCAAACACAACATAGAATAGTGTTTCTAAATCAATAGCATCAATAAGAGATCACAGTTTATACATTGGTCATCACATCCCAGACAAGGAAAACTAATTAGCTTGACATAAAAGTAATAAAAAACATTAAACAATAATGAAGAAATTTAATCATACTCAAAACTTGATAAAAATCTTCAATCCCTTCTTAAAACACTGGTTTTTGCCTTAGTCATCGCAAGTGAGTTTTTCTTAATTAGCTATCCTTAGGCTCTAATAATCTTTCCTATTGATAGACGTACACTAAAAAACCCTAAAAATACGAGAAACCTAGTAATTAATCGTGTGACTGCGATCAACATTGTCCTTCAATAAAAACTCAAATTTCCTCCATTCTGTGTACCACGATCAGCTTGTTTTTCATTCGGATCACATTCTGGTTACTGCGGCCACTGGAGCGTCGACCGTGGTAACCGGTGGGTAGCTTCTTTTGTTTGTCTTCCTTCCCCTCTAATTACCAAGGTAATTGAAATGATTACCTAGGTAACCAGTGACATGATGTTTCCTGCTCTCCTGATTACCTAGGTCATTGAACTGATTACCTTGGTAATCAATAACATGATATTTCTTCTCCTCTGATTACCTAGGTCATTGAAATGATTACCTAGATAATCAATGACATCATATGACTTCTCCTCTGATTACCTAGGTCATTGAAATGATTACATAGGTAACCGGTGACATGATATTTATATTTTCAACCAGCCTTCACCTCTCTTGTGCTATTATTTGCTATTCCGATTCATTCTAAACCTGCATAGACACTCAAAACCTTTCGTGGACATTATATTCATATAAAAATGCTAGAAAAAACATTAAATCATGTTAATATGCAACTAATCATGCAAAAATACTCTAAATGCATATGTAACTAAATATAATTAATTTTCTATTAAACTCATGCAATTTATACATAAAATACCTATATTATAGTTAGTGTGTTATGCAACTAACATCTACTACTAACTACACTCTATTGTGTCTCATCAATGATAGTGCTCAACTACTGGGAACTTGAAAAATAAGAAGTGGGGTGAGCTCAAAGAACCTAGTGGATCATAGCTATACATCTCAAGCATTATTGAAGATAAAATACAAAACACGCAAACACTTATTAAACATTAGGCATTTTAAACAATTTAATTATTTTTCAGTTGAAATTCGAACTGACGCACCATCCTCGATGTCCCATCATATGACCATATTGTAACAAAGTGCGTCTAGCACTAATAACAAGTAGTATTTGTAATAATTGAGAAAATAAATAAATATATTTAATTTAGTGGGATGAAGATTCAAAAAAAAAGGAAGGAGAAAGATATACATATACATGAGAAATAATGTATATACACATATATACGTGTGTATATTGGTTAATAATAAAATAAAATAAAATAAAATAAAAAATTAATTAATTAAAAATATTATCTAAATTTTATTAACTAGTAAAAGATTTAATAAATTAAATTTTGGTATACAAAACACAAAATAAAATCAGAAATTTAGTAGAAAAATGATGTAAAGTATGCATATTTCAGTGTATAAAGAGTGTATATTGTATATATTAGAAATTTTGTACAAAAGGGGTTCCAAATACACATAAAAATCCAAAAACGGGATTTGCACACTCTCCACGTCATATGAGGATTAGAGGATGAGAAAGTTGGATCAAAATCAAATACCACTAAGATAACAACAAAAAGTCCAAGGTAACTCAAACACCTACTCATATCTTATCTAACCTTTCCCTATATTAATGTGGCATCTTTTCTATTCCTCCCACATAGAAAAATCGACTTCCCTCCTATTTCCTCTCCTCTAGTCGATTTCTTTCCCTCCTTGCAAGTTCTAGTCATCCAAGCCCTCAATCAAGGAGAAACCCCACAAAAAACTTGAAGCACAAACATTGATTCGCAAGGTAATAGCTATACATGATATTTTATTCTTTTTCTTTTCTTTTGTTTTTCTCTTTTCCTTCTAAGTTTTGATTTTGTATTCTCCCCTCTTGCTGGACGTCTCTTTGTTCCAGCCATTGAAGAACATCACAAAAGGTTGATAGTGCATGCATTATTCCATAACGATCCATTCTACTAGGTAATACCCTATACTATCTTCACTACCCTCTCTATCGTTTCTTTTCTTCTTCTTTCTACCCCTTGATGTGATCATCCTTTCTATCAGAAATTTCTAAAATACTTTTCGAAGTTCATCATTAAAACAAAAACGTAAATCAGCCCAAAGAAAAGCCAAGAACTCTCCCTTATAACACCCCGGCTCCCGAAACATACATAATTTATTCATTGATCTGATACTTAGAGATACATACACGTACATGTTCATTTTTGTTACATGACATCATCAAGAACCGGAATATTATTTGTTTCATACATCAATAATAAATCTCCTAGTCCCACCAGGTCACATCCCACAAAATCATATGAGTAAATAAATGAATAACAAAGAAGCTTATAACTAAAAACATGTGATGTCATATTTGTTCAATTTAACCCAATAATAATCAAACTAACATCTGGCCTCATGGCTTTGTTTTAAATAACAACTCAATAAATGAAATAGAGGGAGATTCTCTGACTACTTGCCTAACCAAAGACAATAAATAACTTATGACTAAGACAACTTCATCAAGGAGGTCTACCACTAATTACACTCTACTTCGTCTCATCAATGACAATGCTCAACTACTGGGTACCTGAAAAATAAGAAATGGGGTGAGCTCAAAGAGCCTAGTGGATCATACAAAATACATCTCAAACATTATTAAAGTCAAACACAGAATATGCAAACACTTATCAAACATTAGGCATTTCAAGCAATTCAATTATTTTTCAGTTGACATTCAGACCGAAAGGACTATCCTTGGTGTTCTCATAAAAAAAACAAGCGCCTAGTACTAATGACAAGGAGGGGTCATGCCCATCATCCAATGTCTGGGAACTAGGGTCCAACCCAGTGTTCCATTTCAAATATAATATCAATTTCATAATTTGAGAACACCCATAGTGATCAATTGTGACTCATTGAGTCAGTACGTGGTTTAATTCTTGATTATAGTGATCTTAAAGTGTTTAACAAGATCAAGTTCTAGCATGTTCAATGTCTTCTACTTTCCACACATAACCAAAAATATTGTGAAGACATAAATTTAATATGCACACAATTATAACACATGTTATTCAACACATAAGGCATATCACTCAACATATCATACATATATGAAATCAATCAATCATAATAATGATATAATCACACCCTAGCATGCTCTCAGGTATTCAATCAAATAAGCATACAATCATATTCCATATTTAAAACTAAAATAATACAAAAGAGCATCGTAATCATTTCCACCTGTCAATGCACTTCCTCAGCTCCTGTTCTTGTACAATGTCAACTAGAATGTTGTGGCTTCTCAATCTAAAATAGTTAAGGTAATTATTTTTAGTAATTGAACAACGTATAATATTTTTAAACCATAAATTTACTAATTTCCTAACAAACATGACAAACAGTGCACCATTCACCTTTTCAGTTCATTCAGTGTGCAATGTCCCCCTTGTTCGATAATTGGACTTTACTTACCCTTCTTCCAATTAAAAACAGTTACTATCTAATTACTTTTAAAACCTTTTTAAAACCCTTTGAAGTTATTAAATATTCAGCCATGACTAACATGCATCATGAAATCATAATCATTTTAATGACTTATACGCATATTCTCAAGATTTGATATATGTTAAAGTCTTACATCCCTTTCTAGCCTCTTAAGCATGTTTAACCATAAATTTTCAGCAAGCTACCTTGCTGGTTTTTAATTCATATATGCATCAAACAATACCCTATTAGTGATCATGCTTAACCATCTCTTGAACATGCATGTATCCTAATTATTTCATGCATACTACTTGCTGGTTTTTGACATCTAAATATATGGAACTCTCATCGAATTTGCAATTACACTCAATTGTCACCTAAACATGCCAATACCCTAATTATATCATGCATACATGCCTTGTTTGTATGTTTTATCATCATTCCCTAAAAATCATAATTTTGTGCATCTATATTCATGATTTTCTAGCAACCCTACTTGCTGGTTTTTCATCAAATAACACCTTATTAACATCACTTTACCATATATATTGTTAATCTCTATATGCATCATGAATAGTTACTAGTTTCATGAACATTCATGCATATTTGATTCATTTCCCCATGTAGATGTTATTTCCTTCCACCTTTCATGTTTCCATAAATCTATTACCCTTCTAAATCATTAGATAATTGCTGGAAATCAAAAAGTGAACATTAGAAAGGAATAAGATCGTTATACCTTTCTACCATTGCCCCGAACATTTCGTTGATGATGGGTGTTTCAAAAGAGAATTCTTGGCTCTTCTTTGGGCTGATTTACGTTTCTGTTTTGATGATGAAATTTGGAAAATATTTTATAAATTTTTGATAGAAAGGATGAGAACTTAGACTGTAGAGTACTAAGCTAGATGTTCCTTTGATACCAAAGGTGGTATCAGAGCTCGATTAGAAGATATACTGGGCAAAGGTCAGAGGTTAGATTGTAAAGTACTGGGCAAGTGTCTA